>CM048747.1:335656274-335693774 GCA_026315105.1 Locusta migratoria | reverse complement strand
GCTTTCCAAGTTCCTAGTATATGTTGTATACAATATTTGTTGTATTGAAATATATTTATAATTAATGTTACTTTAGTTTAGAAAATAATTTTTCACTTTTAATTTTTGAAAATTTGACCTACATGTAATTATTTTTATATAAAAGTACTGCATCTCTGTAGGGCAGAAGGAGGTTTCAGGTTGAATGTACCAGTGTATGTTTCTTTTGTAGAGTTGCAAAAATTCTCAACTTAAATTCAATTCAGTATTTTGTTCCAATGATTCATCGAACTTGTGAAACATTTTTGGGTTACTGCTGACATCCTACTGCTCCCTTGGTGCACCCCTAGGCAAAGCTTATCCCACCCAAAACATTCCTCCTCGTGAACCAGTCCTAGCGCCTAGGCCTTGCCTTGCTGAAATTTTCCATTTGCCGTATTCCCAAAACTCCCAACCAAGACTCCACAATATCTAAAACCTAAACAACCTGAGAACACTCTGCCAAAAACCTCAACTCCCCAGAAGTTTCAGTCCCATCCAAAGGTCTCACCTTCAGCCCCACACCCAAGTTTAACCATGTTGGATTTGTCAAAGACCATCTCTTCTTTTGCCTATTCCTACAGTGCAAACATTACATCCCTCCAATCAAAGTTGACCTAATTTCAACCTTGAACCCTGCCTCTTCCAATTCATGTCACCATCTAACCTTAACCCTTTATCATTACCATCTAGCCACCCTCTGGTCACCTTGCAGGTATTCCTAACTTCCAACTTGGCATCACCATCCTTCTCCAGCCCCTTCCTAAGAATACCAACTTTTATCAGAAGAAAGGGCAGTCTTGCATAACCTCAAAACAGATCCCAACCAAATCATCCTTCCCGTAGACAAAGGTTCCACCTCTGTTGTCATGAAGCACAGTGATTGTCTGATTCCTCCACCTACAAGTTGGGCCACAGCAACCCCATCCCAAAACTCCAGCGTGACCTATACAATCCTTGCTAAAATCTTATGGCCCTTACCAGAACTTCCCCCACAAATCCATCTCTGTCCTCACCGCAACAACACCCAGCCCACCTACCGTATACATGCTCCAAAAATCCATAAGTCTAACAATCGTGAATGCCCAAATGTGGCTGGTTACTGTGCTCCCAGTGACAGAATTTCTGCTTCTTTTGACCACTACCTCCAACTAATTGTTCAAAACCTAACCTCCTACATCTGAGATACCAACCACTTCCTTCACTGACTCTCCACCCTCTCCACCTCTTTACCTTCTGGATCCTTACTTGTCACTGTTGATGCTACTTCCCTATACACCAATGTCCCACATGGACCTTTCTCAAGGTCCTTCAGACTCCATCCCAATACTGCATCCCTTGTAACTCTACACCCTAAAAAAAAAAAAAAAAAAAAAAAAAAAAAAAAAAAAAAAAACACAATTTTTTTCTTCTGACAGAAAAGTATACAATCAAATATGTGGCACATACATCGACATCCTTATTGCATCATCCTATGCCAACCTATATGTGGGTTAGGCTGTGGAGAAGAGACCTTCCTAGCCTCCCAAACTTCTGGTCTGGTTAATGTTGATTGATGACTTTTTCATGATTTGGACATAGGATCAGGACATCCTATCTTAGTTCCTTCACGACCTCAACTCCTTCTCTCCCGTTATTTTCATGTGGTCCTTCTCAATCTGGCATGCCACCTACCTCATTGTTAACCTCCACCTCACTGATGGCCCCATCCATATCTCTGTCCACATTCAACCTACTAATTATGAGGGCAGATCAAAAAGTAAGTTACACTTCCAAATTATCGCTATTTATTAAACCACCTTTTGGAAAGCAGCATGGCTATGACAACATACAATGTAAGTTCCCTTTTCCACATACGTAGTCTCTAAGAGGCAGTAAACATTTGTTGGAAGGGTCGATTCCAGATGCATAGAAATCTCCTCCAGCATTTTGTAACCACACAGAGAGTACCGCTTTCACCTCCTCATCTTTTCAAAATCCTTGTCCACTGAGATCCGTTTAGAGCTTACCAAAAAGATGAGTCACATGGCACTAAGTCGGGACTTTATGGGGGATGTTGACGTACCTCCCACTTGAATCACTGCAGCAGTTCACATGTTCAGCGGGCCTTGTGAGGTTTTTTGCAAGCTCAAAATGGATATTAGTGGACAACGCTTTAGAAATGATGAGAAGGTGAAAGCAGCTATCTCCGTGTGGTTACGAAACACTGGAGGAGATTTCTACGAGTTTTGGAATTGAAAAATTGCTTGACCATTCTAAGAAATGTCTACAGTCTCTTGCAGACTGTGTGGAAAAGTGAACTTACATTGCATGTTATCATAGCCATGTTAATTTTGTATAAGTGGTTCAATAAATGGCAATAATGTGGAAGTTCAACTTACTTTTTGATCTGCCCTTGTACCAACAGTACCTGCACTTTGACAGCTGCCATCCATTCCACATCAGAAAAATCCCTTCTATACAGCCATGCCATCTGTGACAAGCAAATTTGCAGTGATGAGGCCCTTGACCAATTTGCCTCACAATGCCATCACAGACAGACATGATCTTCCTGACCTAGTCCCCAAACAGGTTTCCCATGCCATATCCCACACACCACCAATCCTCCCTCCAACCCGAATAACCAGCCGCAAAGGAGTTCCCCTTGTCACCCGATACCACCTCGGACCAGAACAATAAAATCACATTTCCTGAAATCAGAGAGATCCTACCCAAGATTCTTCCAACCCCTCCTAAAGTGGTGTCGTGTCACCCACCCAAACTCCATAACATTCTAGTCTGTCCCTATGCAACTCTCAATCCCAACCCCTTACCACAGGGATCATATCCATGTGGAATCCCCCCCCCCCCCCCCCACACCCACCTATACACCTCCCTTTTATTTTATCCCAGCCTTTCCTTTTACTACATTCCATACTGTATCTCACATTCCCACCTATCAGAGCCTTTACAATCCATCATTCAACATAGGAAAGTTCTGTCACCGCCCTTCCCGGCATCCTTCCCTTACACTCACCTATGCTCCCCTCCTCACTCAGTGTCCAGATATCTGTTTCTCTGGAGCGGCTGGTGGTGGTAGTCCTGTGTCCATAGTTATGTCTGAATGATTGTGTGAATGTATGTGTTACTTTTCTGATGAGGGCCATGACTGAAATTGTGTGAATCTGATTGTCTATTTTATGTGCCTGTCAGCGGCTCAGCGAATCATCTTTATGGCGAGTGCTCATTTATCCTTTATTATTGATATACCAATCTGGATTCTCCATTATTAGTTTTTTTGCATTTTAATTTGATATCTCATATAGTTTTTGAATGAACAAGTATGTATATCAAAATTTTTTGATGGCATGAACTAAGCAAAATAATTTGTTATAGGACTATGCTGAGACGGCGAAACTTCTTGCTGTAGAAAATGTAAATAAGGATGCACTTCAGGAGTATGCTCGACAGGCTGCTGATTTTTCAACTAACTACAAACTACCACAACTAGAATTTGCCCTCAACCATTATGGACAACCTGATGTTGCTATGTTTGATTTCACTTCCATGTTTGCTGCCGAAAATGCAAGCAGAGTGATTGAGAGAAGGGGTCACAGATTGCTCCAAATACTTGTTGGGGACAGTCTTTTGGAGGTAAAAAGTAATATCATTCATTGTTAATTTGATGACATAGCTCATTGTTTTGAATTCAATGACAGCAAAAGTTGTTGTAGGTATTAAGTTCTGTTGTGTTCCTTAAAACAGTAATTTACTATATATGGATTATTGCAACCAATGTGTTTGATAAGTAGATACTGTTTAATTCTTTCTTGCAGCCCTTTTGGCCAACAGGATCGGGTTGTGCACGTGGTTTCTTAAGCTCCATGGATGCATGTTGGGCTGTTCGCAGCTGGGGAAGTGGCCACTCAACTCCATTAGAAGTTATATCAGAACGTGAATCTATTTATCGGTTGCTGGGACAAACTACACCTGAAAATTTGCAACGTGATTTTGCAAATTACACTTTAGACCCACATTCTCGGTATCCAAATCTCAACTCTCGAGCTGTGCTACCCATACAAGTGCGAGGACTGTACGATACAGATGATCCTGCATCTCTTGAACAGTTGTCATACAACACAGCTGAACATGACCTTCCTAAGAAGAGGAGGAGAAAAGGTGTGTGTTAAGATTATTTGTAGTAATATATAAATTTGTTACTCTCTCATTATAATTGTGTTTACAACTTAAGTTTGAAGTTGATTACTTTTTCTGATACTTTTTGTTTATGTATCATACCTGCTGAAATAATTTGCAAAATAAGACAGAACGATAATCAAATTTAAAGAAATTCTGTGAGATGCATTGCATAACAGTAGTGGCAGTACTCTTTTTTTTGTAATATATGAAAAACAGTCTAGAGCACAATATTGGTTACTTATTTCCAGCCGGTTTCAGCTCAATGTTGGACCATCTTCAGGGTTTTTTCTCTGTAATATACATTGTTTACATTGAGAGGATTTCTAAAAAGGAATTACATTCCTAATTGCATTAAGCCAAAATAAATGAAAACCAAATAAATTGGTGTGGAAAGGGGCAGGAGCTGCGAGTCTCGGGTGCTGTCACTGCTGGAGGAAACAAGGTCTGTTGCACTTAAATAGCACAAACTCTGTCACCACCCCATCTCCACCCATCACTGGCAGCCAATGAAATGACTACTTACTTTAAAAATGTTAAAATGCTCTCTTCTTAATTAATAATACATTTTTTGTCATTACTAGCTATAAAAGTAACTATTGTCATGATGATAATACATAAAATGCAAAATATAAACCAATGGAAATAAAATGACTTGAAACACATTCAAACATATTTTACTGTTCCCAGAGAGGCCAAGTTCACTGTTTGCCAACCCATGTAGAAAGCGACCGATCTTCCAGCAGCAGTAACATAAGATAGACACTGCTAGGTGGCCCATTCTAAAATTGTTACCAACAAGCCTGTGAGAAACGGACTGAGTGTACAGTGTCTATGAATATTGTTTCGAATTACAACACAGGGAGCCAACATTATTATATATTTGTCACTGTGAAGCATATATATATACGATCTCTGAGAATAATGGTCATATACAAATAAAATACATAACTGTCAATTAAGAGTATAAAGTTTAAAATTAATGAGTTAAATGGGTCCAAGAATGTCAGTAATTAATTGATGGAGCTTTACATTAAACATGATGATTGTTGATCATCAGTAAGAAGAGAAAAAATGAATAAAAGAGAATAAGAAGGGAAAAAATTAATAAAAAACATCGGCGGTATAGCAAGAAGGTAAGTTCTGGCCAGCCAATCTATCTCTTTTGAAAAATAATTTAAAGTGGGTATAATATTATCATTGATAATCGACAATCATCATGTTTGAATGTAAATCTCCATCAATTAATTTTATATTACCGACATTCTTGGACCCATTCTACTCCTTAATTTTAATCTTTTTACTCTTGTGGTTTTTTTAAGTGCAGTAGACCATGGCCTCTTCAGCGGTGACAGAACTTGAGATTCTGGCAGCTCCTGTGCCATTCTACACCATCTTCTGTTTTCATTTATTTCATTTTAACGTAATTAGAAATGTTGTTCCTTTTTAGACATCCTCTGAATGCAAACAAAGTATATTACAGAGGGGGGGGGGGGGGGGGGGGGACCTGAAGATGACCAAACATTGGGTTGAAACGAGTTGCCAATAAATAACCAATATTGCACTACAGACTGTTTTTTACATATATAAAATAAAATAAAAATAAATTACTCTTTTTGCTTGAAATCCGAAGGCTGTGCGAGGAAATTTTCATTTTTATGATCCATTCATCAGTTGCATGTGTTGTGCCACTTCCTGTTCTATATTCAGATAGGTAGCTACTGGCACTTCACTGCCAACTGATTAGTTCGATTTATGCCCAGTAAAGTACTCCAATGAAGCGGGGCACAACAAAGAATATTCACGATGGTAGGAAACACTGATTCATCATTAGTTATAACATTGTTAAATCAATAGTTAGTATTAGTGTTTTCTGTAAAATCCGATATAATGTTCAAGTAACATGAATCATGTTTACAAATTGTTAAGCAGCAATTCACATAACTTCAAATATCTTTGAATTAAACTCTGTAAAGAACTGTTATGATAGTCTTAAAATCTCCCAGATTCTGCTAAACCTGGTGCTAGGAGATCAGTATTCCTGTTCATCATAATATGTAATGTAGCTATAATTATCTAATATGGTCTTTTCCAATAGTATTATGACACTACAATTGTCCAAAGATAATAGAACATCACACTACACTTTCTGTTAAATTACATATGAAATGTATTTTCTGCAGTAAATCCACTACTGTGAAGGTGAAATTATGACTTTCTTCCTTATCATTTGATAAACATGGGAATATGTTAAATCCTGTAATTGCACATTTATTTTACATTGCTTTTACAAACTACAATACATGTTTGAATATTTATAAATCCAAATACTTTATTTGATCATGTTCTATTTGTAACTGCACAAGGTATTCAAACTTGAATACATCCAATATTTAAATATGATTTTAACTAACTACTTAATCTTCTTGCACCACAGCTATCAAAGCAGATTGTACAGAACAAACTGGACAAACTGACCAGACAAAACAGACTAGATTTTATAATGCAGATAATTTCTTTGTATCTGGAGTAGTAAACAAAAAAGAACACCTGACATTATTTCATCTCGAGCGACTTTTATAGTACTTCTCTCTATTAATATTCCTTTTATGTATTTGGAATTATATAAAATTTACTCAAGCAAAACTAAAATTTTGATAACAACTGCAAAAGTTTAATTACTGACAGTGATCCAAAATAATTTTCCGATGTTAATGGTCAGTTTAAAATGAGGGTTTACACATGTAATATCATAATTATGTTGAGTCAGTTTATTAGCTTACAATAAATAATTAAATTACTTCAATAATGGAAATTCTTGGATGCTGCAATAATTAAAGGAAGATAAAGGCAACTTAATTCTGTTTGATGTGTGAAGCCCAGCAAAATACAACAGGAAACCACATTTAACTAGCTTTGAAGCATTTCACTCATTTTCTGGCAATGGAACACACTCCACAAAGATACTCAAACATATACTCCCATGGCCATCTCAAAACTGATGTTTGGTTCTTGATTATTGAGAGTAGTTGCTTGAACCTCTGGAAATGGGAAGAGGGTAGGGAAGAATGTATAGAGGGAGTAACAAGAAAAAAGACCATATTTGAATAGAAAACTCTGAAGCTGTTAAGCTTAGAGCATAACTTGATGTTAAAGGAGGGAAAGAGGAAATGGGTAAGGAGGAGGGAGTATGATGAAAGGGAAAGAGAGAAAGATAAGAAATGGGTAGGAGGAGAGGTAGGGAGACGCCAAGAGAAATCATAGAAAGAAGAGGGAGAGAGAAGAGGAAGATGGAAAGAGAGAAAGGTGAAGTTGAAGTACTTACGGAGTTCAGAGAAGGAGTGGTGACAGAACAGAAAATTTCACGTATTGTGAGACTATTGGTTGTGTTCGGAGAAAGTTGTGCTGGAAGGAAGTATGCAGGCCTTTTTTCATGGATTTATTAACTTTATGGGTTTATTAACCATTATAATAATAATCAGAACATGATCATTAAATCTCATCTCTAGTCTGTAAATGTTGGTAAGGTTGTACATGTTTGTAGCAACAATGTGTAAAGCATTTAAATTGCACATGTGGTATTGAAATAGAAGCTCAAGACAGTTTTAGGAAAATGTCTTAAGAACTAATTTTTAAGACTGTGTATACCACCTACAATGGATGAAGATATTCCAGTCTACATTCATTACCCAGCTTTCATTCCATAATGAACCTTATGACTAGCAACAATTGGTAACAACAATCAGTTGCAATCCCAGTGGTGTTCTTATTATTGCAATATCTATATTTCAACTAAGAGCATATCTTGGAGTCGTATAAACCCAGTAAGCTCACAGTAGTACATGTCATCAAATGACACTACTGGTGTAAGACTAATAGGAGTCTTCGTTTAGTCATGCATCATTAGCACCAATGCTCTTACATACTCTTCGTGGTTATATTCCTATGTTAAAGCTGCCTCCAACTATTGTTAAATGAGTCATGCCTCGCCAGATATTTTGCAGCTTCCTGCTACAGATTTGATCCAGCTCTCATTTCATATTACAATTTAACTGAAAGATCTGATCTGGGGTGCTGTAAATTCAGGAACTTTATTATGGATACTTTGATAATATACTGTTCAAATACTTACCGTTTGCCGGCCGCGGTGGCCGAGGAGACTGAGGCGCTCCAGTCACGGTCTGCACGGCCACTACGGTCGGGGGTTCGAATCCCCCCTCGGGCATGGATACTTGTGCCGTCCTAGTTCGTAAGTAGTTCATAAGTAGTTTGTAAGTTTAGGGACTGATGACCCCGTAGTTAAGTCCCATAAGCTGTACAAACATTTGAACATTTGAACTTGCCGTTGATAGACAATAAAAAAAGACATGGAATGTCTTCTAACAAATGAATCCACTAGCTTGGATGCACAGCATTGTGAGTCCAAGAGAAGACATTACTTGAATATGGTAGCGTGCACAGGACACCTGGTCAAAAGGCAGACATAGACTTCAATTCAGATAACCCAGAAAATCCCCATTCTTTGTAACATTAATCATAAACTTGGTAATGAAAACTGGTAAGTTGGAACATTGAACAGACATAATGGATAAACATAGGATTCTAAAAATAGCCATTCAGAAAATAAAGAACATGTATCAGGACCTATTTGAATCTGTGGGATATTGTCTGTACAAAGAACCTCTAAGAAAGAGTAATGAAGAATGTCCCACAATTTGGAATGGGACATTAGCATATTAGTCTCGATGGACGACTTTGTCACATCTCACCATCCCCTGCTCTCATACAAAGAACTGCAACTCTTATAGACAAAGTGCAGAACAAAATATATTAACTGATTAATGTCCATGCCACAACAAATGGAAAAAAAAGTGAAAGATAGAGAAGGTACAGAAATACAGTATGATTTCAAAAGAATACCACAACTTTGAAATTTGAGAACTCTACAAAGAAGAGGAGGAGAGCTAAGATCCTTGTCATAATTTTAAAGAAGCTCTGAAGTTTCATTTGGTTGCTCATTTGGTCACTAGAAGAGCTGTTCTTCAGAGATGGAACACCAGCCATTGCACTGAATAGTAACAAACAAATTAAAATGGTAAATAATTTCAAGTATCTTGAGGAGATTGTAATTTGGATTCAAATGAGAAAATATCAGTAGAAAGCAGAACAGCTAAATTGAAAAATGCAAGATACCACATGCTCAACATATAAAAAAGAAAAGCCTTTCTGTTAACCACTTCAGGCAAATGCTGGAATGGTTCGTTTCAAAGTGCATGGCATATTTCCTTCCCTATACCTAACAAAAACCATCAGAGCATGTGCCCAGTCTCTAATGATGACAGTGTCCCCTCAAGAGATGTTACACCTAATCTCCCTCTCATTTTTCAAACATCACCACTCCACTATTAAATTTTAAGCAACCTATGCTAGTGAAACACTCTTCAAGATGATCAACATCAGCAAAATACAGTTGGCAGACAGAAGAACCTTTGGAATAATCTCTGTCTTCAATGCTGCCAATGTTGACGGGACATTAAACCCTTAATCTTCCTTCCTTAGAACAGTCGCCAACAAAAGTACCAAGTAAGAGAGAGAGAGAGAGAGAGAGAGAGAGAGAGAGAGAGAGAGAGAGAGAGAGAGAGAGAGAGAGAGGTGATTATTGCCTAATGCAGTTGTATACCAGTAAACTGATTCAACGTTCAGCACAGTTTTTAAAATGAGGCTTGCTTTGTTCTACCACTTACCAAGACTACCAAAAAGCAAGCTACTGAAACAACTCTTCTCCTACTTTTTTTAAATGTAAAACCAAGAACAACTGGTTCAATGAAGTCTAGGATGATTTCGTTTAGTTGGACTTGACAATGCAACAATAGGGGAGAGATGAAGATCCTTAGATACAGAGACATAAGACAAACTGAAGCCATTGGCATGCAAAAAATACCCCATAATTGTTGAAGAAAAGGTGGCCAGGTCAAAAAGAATGAAAAAGTTTAGCAGCAGAAGAGGAAACTTGAAGTCAGATCTTTAACTAATATTTGTAAACTTCTGTATGTAAGTAAATAAATTGTACTGTAAAACTTTTGACATTCAAAGTTTAATTACTTTGTATGTGACTTGTTTCCATTCTCTGCATATCCAATTCTGAAAGTTTACCATAGTACCTCAAACTATTGCCTGCCTAAATAAAACAGTATATGCATTTCACAACTACTCTGCAACTCAAGTAGCTGCTTCCTTCACGTAGTGCATATCTGACCTATCAGAGTGTCCTACAGTTTTTCACCCAATTATGCATGACCAAAAATCTGCAGCTGTAACCATCACAGATTCTATGGAGAATCTGAAGGATATTCTCCATTCCCTGATTAAATCTGGGTATGAAACTTTTAACCATGAGTGAGGCCAGCAATCTTCACCACTTGTGCCTGCCACCTGTATAAAATGAGGATAGCCTCAAAAAGCAAGTGGAAGGCATCATTAGTGCTGACTTGAGCCACAGCTTGAAATGACTGCACCCACACCCTCATCAGGGTCTCTTCCACATCTTGGATGAGACCTTCTTGTTGACCTGTTGAATTCCTGTAAGATTTCTTTCAAGATCTGTTTATTATTTTTCTGTGGGGCTCTGTTATGTTCCTAAATATGAGAGATCCCAATAAATAACAAATCCATAACTCGAAACCCTCACTGTGGGTTTGCTCGGTTCCCTGTTGAAGGAGAGGCCACCTGTTCAATTACAGATGGAATGCATGAGACCATACAGTTGGTCTCAGAATTGACTCTCCACCTTGAGCAATGTCAATGAATTATACATTGACTCTTGGTTTACTTGAGTGGAACTACCCAGCTTTGGTTACCCAGGAAAATTCATGGTAGTGGAGCCCATGGGCAAAACAAAAAATATCTGAAGTACCTCACGCAAGATACCAGTACCTCTGTCACCACTACACACTGAGGTAGTAGTTTGCAGATGGAAGGCCACAGCTAACACCTCTTTAGCTGTTTATAAATTCCAGCTAGCTCCTCCTGCATCTATGCACAACAATTGTAATACTTTCCATGTTATTTAAATTTGATTAAATACAAATACAACTCCAAAATGTAAAAACATGCACAAAATTTCAGAATTAAACTTTATTCTACTTAGGTGCAAGGAATATAACTCGCAAATAAACTGCTCTCATGCTGGTTCGCAAAAGGAGGCAGGCATCTGACCCACATGAATACAGTTCATTATTTTATCATCTGCCATATGTAATCACATCATTCAAAGTATATATTTTATATCACACTGTCAGGAAACTCTCTAGCTGTTTTGATATTTTCCTGCAACCCAGAATGTCTACAAAAGAGAACTTGTTTTTGTGTTACCTTTCCTGAATGTTTTGTTGTTCATAAATTTTTATGAGTTTTGTTTGAGCTATTGTCCATGTTAACTTTTTTACTAGACACCAGCTGTACCCACAAGCAGGGTTTGTCTTTCTGTTATAAATTTCAGAATCCTGTGTTGGTTGTGTGCATATATGTTTTATAGTTCAGTTCCTCACTGAATTCTGTCTGTCTGTTTTTCTCCCTGACTTAAGAGATTTTGTTCTCGGGCACATATGATTTACCATGTTGAAAATTATGACACATGTTAGGGCTGCAATGTCTTGTTACTATAAAAAAATTAAGCGTCTAATCAATGCAGTCAAAAGATATGGCCATATAAGTAATTCTTTATCATTACAAACTTACATTGCATCTCTCGTAAACTTGTCATTGAATTTGTAATCTGTCAAAAATATACGGAACTTCTATAGAAATTTTGATCAGGTTTTTAGTAATGGGTAGAGTGATTCATGACTTGGATTTGTGTATACAATTTACAAATATTTCATGTTAGTTGGCTGACCTGTGATGAAATGAAGTTCTCTGCTGCTATGGAAATGATTACTTGTCATCCAGCAGTGACTGCCACATTGACGATTAAAGCATTTGACATGTACAACATTTGTAATGTTTCATAGCTAAGTAATACTGATTATTGATGTACTATTTGTCTTCCGTGTCATTTAGTATCCCTTTAAATACCACTGAAGTCTTTCACAGAATAATTTGACATTTCAAAAACAACAATAGCCCTGTGGCTAGCTGTATCATTTTCCTGTCTGTAGGCTTACTTCAAATCTTTTCAGCTTGCAACTTGGTTGAGAGCAGACAGTCAATTTTTCTGCAATTGCCAGTTAAGACAACATGTTAATGTAACTTCAAATTTAATACTTGAAAAATGAAATTGGTGAATTTGAAATTGCAGAAAAAATTAAAACATTCTCATAAATCTTGAAATTCCTAGGACCAATATATCGGCAGTATGTGTTGAAGGTTGTAACAGAAAGTTCCCACAATTTTAAACAAACATGAGAAATTTATTACAGTTGAATGAATACTCAACTTGATGTAGAAGTACAGTGATGGCTGATAAGGTTAAAGTTCAGATTTCTGTTTGCAATATCCTCAGAGTATCAATACATGAGTAAATGTTGTGCAATGTTCTGGGTAGTGTTACACTTACTCCTAAATCTATCTGCTGGATATCTGAATCATAGCACTTCTAACTCAAAGCACACACTTTATGAACATGTTAGAGTCTGGATGAATACAAGGCACATTCTGTCTACAGCCCATATGCATTGAGTATTAATTTATGCATTGGCCAGTCAGGATTCATGCCCTTTATGGAGACTTTAATTCACAGCTCCTTGTGGGATTATAGGAACTTGTAGTGCCAATGACGAGCTTTCCCATGTGTCAATCGATGTGGTATAGTAATCTTTGAGTGTCTCTCAATATGCAAAACTGCAGTATGGATCTTGACAACAGGCATAAATCATAGAGATTCTTGATTCTCCTGCAGGATGAACTATCTAAATAAATAAATAAGTTTGTACAGAGTCATTGGTGCACAAGTCCTGTGTGCACTTAATTGGAATTTTTTTTAAACATATGTGCATATTCCCAAATTATACTTTGAGCTGCCTTATATTTCTATCTATATGTGCCAGATTTCTTAATATGAAAACTCAGATTTACACACACACACACACACACACACACACACACACACACACACACACACACAAACCAGCATAATCTATGGCCACTGACTATTCAAGTACTTATCATTTCCATTTTCTATAATCTTTGTAGGTGAAGGATCAGCTTATATGGAACCTTTGTTCATTTACCTTGTGGTTGTTGTTACATACAGTCTATAATAATTCTAGCTTTAAGATTTTGCATTATAATACTTAATTAATTTATTTTCCTTTTCTGTTCTTGCCATCACTTGTGGTCAACAGTGAAGGGTATGTAAATTTTATTTACTGTTTTGCACTGTGGTAGAAAATTAATAATAGTCAAAAAGGCATGATATGTCTTAGAAAGATAAACAGCATGGTCTTAATAATCACATCACTTGTATTCATTTTTTGCTTGTAAGTCTCATACATCTTCACAATGACACATTGCTTCTATAACAACAGAGATAGGATAGATTGCTACTTACTTAGTTGATGTATTTAGTGGCTGCTACACACAATTAAAGGACACTTAAAAGTAGAATAAACTTTCAGACACAGTTGTTTTGCATGTACACCTCTCTCTCTCTCTCTCTCTCTCTCATTATATATAAGAGCAAAATCTTGCAAATACTAGACACAAGAATTTTCTCAAGGGAGGTAGTAGAGATAACTGTAAGAGGAGATGAACTATCAATCATTGAAATAATGAGCACAGTAAAAATTGGGGAGTAATCAGAATGGACTAGGATAGTGCAAGATGAGATGGTAGAGTTAAGTACTGTAGAGAAACAGCAGATGAGGATTTAGGAGAGATTGATATTGCAGTGGGTCTGATAGGCCTTCTATGTATGATAAGATGGGCCATAAATAAATTGTAGTAGTCTTTGAGAAATTATTTTGTTGTAACCTCATTCGCAAACAAATGTACAAGTAACTCATAAGTGAAACACAACAGGATGAGTATTCTCATAAATCCAATAATTGTATTCAAAATTTTGATTTTAGTAAGCATCAACTGTACCATTTGTTGGTGACATGTCAAAATTTGTGCTGGGCCAGGATTTGAACCTTGATTCCCACTTTTCATAAGCAGCCATTAGGCTCTTAACACACTCTTTCCAGATCAATCCAACTTCCATATGCCACATGTAGTTTACCATTGCCATACAGTGCATGTACAGTATCTGAGCGTCCTGGAAGGATGAGGCATGTATTTATTGTCACAGGCCTTGATGCTTGAAATATGTCATAAACCAATTGTACAGTTGATGTTTAATTATATTTGCAATTGTGAATACAGTTGGTTGTATCAAAAAACGAGAGGAACTACGTACAGACTGTTTTTTGTTTAACCAACAAAGATAAACTATTTGTTCTAATTGATTCTCTTTTTAAGAATTGAAAAAGGAACTCTGAAAAGAAATACACAATTCTAAAGATTATCACTTCAATTATAATTACACTTAAAATATTGGTTTTGGCAGGTAACTTGATGAATACTATTTTAATTGTGAGTACAACTTCTTTATTTAAAATTCACCATACTAGAGACACTGTGATTTTTGTGCTGTGGGGTGTTACATTTTATCAGCAGAATAAGAATTTATTACTAAATGTAGGTGGTCTTCTGCATTCAGAAACTGAATATCCTATATAAGTGGATGAAGGGATGTAGGCTACATCTTGGTGTCAGTTTTACTGATTACAATTTCCTTCTCTTTCAGGTAGTCACTTCCCTAATAGAGTGCACTTTTGCACTCATATAAAATTCAAACAAATAAAGTAGGCAGTGGCACTGGGTAGTTAAGCTTAGTTACTTGCATGTTCTGTGGATCATAACCACACCCATTCATTATGAATCGGAATGTGATATTTTGACAATTAGAATAGGCTACATTTACTTAGCTCAATATGTGGCTACATGTCGAACATTTACGTAATTACTTAAGTTTCATCAACCATGTACATACTAATGTGTTCAGTCTGCCTCCCCTCAATTACTCTCACTCTTTATGCCTCCCATCAATTTCTCTCCCTCTATCGATTTATCTCTCCCCACCCTTCTGAGTTCCCTCTACTGCCACCTGACTTCCCCCTGCCTCCTTCCCCTAAATTCATCTAAACTCGTATGTCTCCCTGCCTCCCTCCCTCCATCCCCCAGCCACCCTCTTACTCCCACCTTTCCCCAATTCCATCCCAAAAGATTAATAAAACGTAAGTACATATTTCCCCAAGTTTTAGGACAAAAACTGTGGTGCACATATAACTTGAAATTAAGCTATACTGGTCTGTGTCCAACCATAGATCCCATTATACTATACCATTGTTGGACTCTGTTTGTCTCACATTAGTAGCACATCAGAAGTAAACTTGTTCACCCCTCAGGGGCTCAGCATTAATTTGCTGAGTACGGGCTTGGCGAACCCGGGGTCCTGAGTTGTGGGCTGTGTCGTGCCAACAGTCCGTTACACCGTAAGCTCTGTGCGTGCTTCAACGACCATCATTTGGCGCGACGGTGGAACGTTGTACGTTTCAGAGCCCGGGGATCTTGGCTTAATCGCCCGGGTCATGAGGACGGTACAAACCTCTCTAAAAACCCCTCAATCTCAAGGTGTGCTACGTGCCGAGGAGATGCATGGCTGTTGAGGTTGAACAGCCTCTGGCGAGCAACCACTGAGGAACCTGCCGCACCTCAGTTGTATGAGGCTTACCCAGGCAAGCGGGGCTCTGTCTGGGTGGATGCTTATTTCCCTAGCTGCTCGTGGGAACACCATGAAACGAACACGAAACGTTGGCGGACGTACAACCACTGTCTCTAAGCGCGGTAGAAGTAAATATAATGCTACGCAGTATGACCCCCCAAACGTTTCCTTCCCTGTCTACACCGTGGGAGGAACGTAGGGCGAAAGTTCAAGGTGAGGCTTATGCTCCAAAATATTTAGTGTGTACACGTACGGATGGGGAATCTTTCATGTCCACAAAGCCAATGTTCTTTGTGGAACACTTGGAAGATAAATATGGAGAGGTCGATGGTCTGTTGAAGATGCGATCTGGCTCAGTTCTAATAATGACGTCATCACCGGCCCAGTCACGGGCTTTGCTAGCCTGTGACAAGCTGGGCGATGTTTCCGTTAGCATTACGCCACATAAGAGCTTAAATATGGTCCAGGGTATCATATTCCACAGGGATCTTCTGTTGCAATCTGATGACGAATTATGAGCTAACTTGGAGCGGCGAGGTGTGCATTTCATCCGGCGCATCTATAGGGGTCCGAAGGACAACAGGGTAGCCACCGGTGCCTTCATCTTGGCTTTCGAGGGCGATTCATTGCCTGAGAAGGTCAAGGTGATGGTCTACCGGATCGACGTAAAGCCCTACGTTCCTCCCCCTATGCGCTGCTTCAAGTGCTGGAGGTTTGGTCATATGTCCTCCCGATGTGATGCCAACCCAACATGTCGGGAGTGCGGGCGTGCATCCCACCCGGACACCCCCTGTACCCCACCTCCAGTTTGCGTCAATTGTAACCAGCAGCATCCTCCGTGTTCTCCCAACTGCTCTGTACTCCACAAGGAGCATAAGATCATGGAGTACAAGACCCTGGACTGGCTGACATATGCAGAAGCCAAGCGCAAATATGCAAAACTCCATCCTGTGACCATGACCACCTCATACGCCTCTGTAGCTTCACCATCGACCTCCAGACCATCTGTACCACTAATGCCAGCAGGCCCCCAGGCCCGAACCACTGCACCTGCCCCCTTGGCAGTTGGGGGCACCACTCCTTCGGTTGCTCCCACACTGTTCATGTTGGGAGCAATGGATAAACCATCTCGGGGGATGTCGGTCCCCACTCCACAGCCGGAGAAAAAACAGCCTTCTCCAGCTCCTCTCGCCCAGAAGGGGTCCCATGGGACACTCCCTTTCGAGGCTTCTCCTCGTGGGAAGGTGGATCCCAGCAAATGGCTGAAGGATCCCCCGGCTGCTGATCGAAGGGCCACCTGCTCTTCGTCAGCTCCTGCCGCCCCGTCTGAGAAGCCCCCACGGCTCTCAACACCAAAGGGCCAGCAAGAGGGCAAGAAAAAGGAAAGAAAGAAAAAGGATTCTTTGGTGGCTTCCAAGCCACCCACACCCACATCCTCTGCTTCAGAGGATGAAGTAGAGATCCTCGCCTCTGCTGAGGATCTCGCACTTCTTGGTTCTCCTGACCATAGGAGCTCTGCTCCACCAGGTTCACCTGAGTCTATGGTCTTAGATTCTGTTGATCCTGATCAAAAAACAGCAGATGTTCCTATGGAATGATCTTCTATTCTTTTCCTTTTATGGCCTTAGAGCGTGGAGAACGAATTATTCTCCAGTGGAATTGCGGCGGCTTCTTTAATCACCTGGCTGAGCTGCGCCAATTACTGTGGCGCTACCCTGCACTTTGTATCGCCCTACAAGAGACATGGTTTCCAGCACAGCCCACCCCTGCCCTCTGTGGGTATCGGGGCTACTACCGCAACAGGACCCTTTACGACAGGGTGTCTGGCGGTGTCTGCCTGTATGTCCTGGACACTGTACCCAGTGCCCCAGTGCCACTCAACACCACTCTTGAGGCAGTAGCTGTCAGAATCCGGGCAACGCAGGAATTCACTGTCTGCAGCTTGTACCTTCCACCGGATGAGGCCGTGTCTCTCAACACCCTTACTGCTCTGGTCTCCCAACTTCCCCCACCATTCCTCCTTTTGGGGGACTTCAACACCCACAACCTTCTGTGGGGTGGACTCCAGACCACAGGCCGTGGTAGGGATGTTGAGACATTATTGGCGCAACAAGACCTTTGCCTCCTGAATACAGGTGCCCCCAAGCACTTTAGCGTGGCACAGGGCACGTATTCAGCGATCGACCTCTCCGTCTGCAGCCCCAGCCTTCGACCACACCTTGGTTGGCGTGTGCATGAGGACCTGTGTGGCAGCGACCACTTCCCAATCTTTGTGTCGCTCCCGCAGTACCAAGCTGCAGACAGTTTACCCCGTTGGTGTCTCCGTAGGGCTGACTGGCCAGTCTATACTTCAACCGCTGTCATCGCTGCACCACTGCCAGATGACGTTGACAATGCAGTCCAGCAGGTGCCTGATAGTATGGCCGCTGAGATAGCAGTTCCACAAACCACCGGTTCTACTAGGCGTAGGTCCGTGCCTTGGTGGACACGGGAGATTGCTGAAGCTATCCGGGAACGTCGGCGAGCGCTCCAGCGCCATCGACGCCACCCATCCGTGGAGCATTTGGTGGCCTTTAAACGGCTCCGTGCGTGTGCTCGACGACTAATACAGCAGAGCAAGCAGGATTCCAAGGGAGCGGTCTGTAGCCAGTATCGGCTCCCGCACCTCCCTGACTCAGGTATGGACGCAAGTCCGACACGTCTTTGGATACCGCCCACCGACAGGAATCCCATCCCTCACCATCCAGGGTGTGCTCAGCACGCTCCCGCCAGTGATTGCCAAGCACATGGCAGACCACTACGCACAATGCTCTGCGACTGCCACGTACAGTGCCGACTTCCGCTCCCTCAAAGAGCGGGCCGAGCGGAAACAGTTATCTTTCCACACTCGTCATCGGGAAATATACAACGACCCGTTTAGCGAGTGGGAGTTCCGAACTGCCCTTGCTGCGTGTCCTGATACAACTCCAGGACCGGATAGGATTCACGGCCAATTCCTCCGACACCTTTCACCAGAGTTTCAACGCCGCATTCTCGCCCTGTTTAACCATCTATGGGCAGAGGGCACTTTCCCGTCGCAGTGGCGGGAAAGCACTATCATCCCGGTGCTGAAACCTGGTGCAGATCCCCTGGTGGCTGACAATTACCGTCCGATCAGCCTCACCAACGTTCTCTGCAAGCTCTTCAAACGTATGGTGAGTCGGCGGCTTATGTGGATCCTTGAAGAGCGCGGACTCCTTGCTCCACAACAAGGGGGCTTTCGCCAGGGCCGTTCTACCATTGACAACCTCATGTCACTGGAGTTGGCCATTTGCACGGCGTTTTCTAGGCGTGAGCATTTGGTAGCTGTATTTTTCGACCTACGAAAGGCGTCTGACACCACCTGGCGCCACCATATTTTAACAACTCTTCATGACTGGGGCTTACGGGGTGCCCTTCCTATTTTTATTCGTAATTTCCTCTCCCATCGCTCGTTCCGGGTGAGGGTTGGGGCATCTTTTAGCTCCCCCCGTATTCAAGAGAACGGTGTCCAACAGGGCTCCGTCCTCAGTGTCCCGTTGTTTTTAGTGGCAATTAACGGTCTTGCTGCGGCTGTGGGGTCATCGGTCAGTTGCTCCCTGTTCGCCGATGACTTCTGCTTGTATTTCAGCTCAGTTAGCATCAGCGTAGCTGAACGGCGGCTGCAGGGTGCCATCCGAAAGGCCTACTCATGGGCTACTACTCATGGCTTTCAGTTCTCCGCCCGAAAAACCCGCATGATGCACTTCTGTCGCCGTCGGGTAGTTCACCCTGACCCAGAGCTCTATTTGGATGGGGACCTACTTCAGGTCGAGGAAACACATCGCTTCCTGGGCATGGTCTTCTATGCCCGGCTGACTTGGGTGCCACACCTACGTCAGCTGCGACAGAAGTGTTTTCGGCATTTAAATGTTCTTCGATGCCTCAGCCATACTAGTTGGGGAGCAGCACATTCAACCCTTCTTCAGCTCTACAAGTCTCTCATTCTGTCGCGGCTTGATTACGGGAGCTTGGTGTACGACTCAGCAGCCTCTTCTGCCTTGCGGGTCCTAGACCCTGTTCACCACACAGGTGTGCGTGTCGCAACAGGGGCTTTTCGCACCAGTCCCGTAACGAGTCTTCTTGCTGAAGCTGGTGTTACCCCTCTGCAGTATCGCCGGCAACGGTTGTTGGTGAGTTACGTTGCCCGGGTTCATGCTTCACCCCGCCATCTGAACCACAGGCTTGTCTTCCCACTTTCTGCACTCCCTTCCCCACGACGTCGGCCCAGGTCGGGTCTCCCGATTGCGGTCCGTGTCTGTTCCCTTCTCTCCTCACTTGATTCCTTACCCCTTCCTCCACCTTACCATTACTCCCCCCATATCCCCCCCCCTGGAAAATTCCTCGCCTGGAGCTTTGGCTGGACTTGTCCCGGGATACGAAAGCCTCGATTTCACCACTGCTTCTCCGTCGTCGGTTCCATGCACTGCTTGATTCGTTTCACGGAGCAAACATCTACACGGACGGTTCTTTGGTCAATGCCCATGCTGGATATGCCTTTATATATGGTGACCACATCAAACAGCGGTCATTGCCTTGTGGAAGCAGCATCTTCACTGCAGAACTGGTCGGTATTTTGAGAGCTCTTGAATACCTCAGAGCTCGCCCCAGGGGGTCGTTCGTCATCTGTAGCGACTCCCTGAGTGGCTTACAGGCCCTCGACCAGTTTCTACCCAAACACACAGTGGTGTGAGCCATTCAAGATGCTGTCTTCGCCCTTGGCGAGTCAGGCCGCTCTGTCGTTTTTGTCTGGACGCCAGGGCATATAGGTATACCGGGCAATGAACGTGTGGATCAGCTGGCCAAGCAGGCCACCACTTCGTGGTCCCTGGACATTGGCCTCCCAGTTTCCGACCTCCAAACCCAGTTGACCCGCAAGGTCTTAAGGGTTTGGAATTCTGAATGGGCAGACTCCACTGAACCAAATAAGCTCTGTGCTGTCAAGCCGTCTACCGCTGCATGGAAGACGTCCCTGAGGGCTTCTCGCAGGGAGTCGGTTGTCCTTTGCCGACTCCGTATAGGCCATACTTGGCTTACGCATGGTCACTTCCTGCGTCGCGAGGACCCTCCTCAGTGTCGATGTGGTGCGACTTTGACGGTCGCCCACATCTTAATTGAATGCCAGAATTTAGCCGCAGTGAGACAAAATTTTAATATCCCTGACGCTTTGCAGCTAGCATTAGCTGACAATACCTCCACCGTTGACTCTGTTTTAATTTTATGCGCGAGTGTGGACTTTACAAGTCACTTTAAAGTTTGTGTTTGTCTGTCATTTCTCTGTCCTCCGCCTGCTTAAGACTGTTAGGTGGGTGGTTTTAACGTGTTCCGGAGTGGCTGGGTGTGTTCCTTATATCCTTGTGACCACCCAGCAAAAACACTCTTGTGCTGTTTCAGCTGTTTTATCCCTTCTTCATTTTTAATCGTGTCCTTTCTTTCTATTAGTCTGTAAGTTTTAAACTTTGACTTGTTAATGCATTCACTTTGGATCGCTTAAAAAACAAAGGGTTTTATCTCTTTGACTGGAACAAGGGACTGATAACCGTCATTGTTTAGTCCCTTCCAAAACCAAACAACAACAACAACAACAACAACAACAACAAACTTGTTCATTACAGCTACAGTTTCTCATTATCACTCCTACACAGCTAAAGAAAAACTAAAAATTATTGAAAAAGCAAGGTATACTGGAAAGTGTGCAATGGGTAGAAAGTATGATGTAAGCAAAGAATGTATTCACAATTGCCAAATAAGAAAATAAGTAAAATAAAATAATAATAAAGATAAATAAAATGTGGCTTCAAGAAACAAATAGTAATTTCTGGTCATTTCCTGCTAAAGAGCTAAGCATTTGAACCTTAAAAAAGTCTGTGCAGTTATGTTGATGAAATGTGACAAAATGGATCCATGGTGACTAGTGAGTTGTACCAGTTTAAAGCACTGGCTTTAGCCAAGGGACTAGCCATCACCATTTTCAATGGTAGCTGAAATTCGCTATCATTATGTCTCAGTTAAAATGGATTAGCTTTCCAGAGGATAACTACTATTGGTCAGTGAATTCCAGGTGGTTGCAAGGAAAACGTAGTGAATTTTCATTGCCACATGATAAATTAATTTACCATCAGAAATTGGTAATGTGGATCAATGACCAATATATTTTGAGATGCTGCTCAACAACATCTTGAACAGAAAAGGGGAATCCAGCAGCAATATACCAATTGGGGGCAGTGAGTAGCAAAGTTACACAATAATGCCATGTGTTACTACTGATGGACAAAAGGTACTATAGTGTAACAGCAAATTCTCTGTTACGCTGCACCCTCTTCCTGCTACGAGATGTGCAGATTCACATAGGTAAGGGATGGTTCAGAATATGGCATGTACTGAGTGCCTGGCGTGTGTGTATGCAGATACACAGGTGCCCATGGGTGTGTCTGAACCGAGGCAGAGCAAACACTTTCTGCAGCCAAGGCTCTGACCAGCCAGCCAAAGAATACACCAGCACACCTGTGGATGTTCCAAGGGAAGAAATGACTTCTGGAAAGATTATTAAGATGCAGGTATTGATTAAAGAATTGGTTATCATTCTGTTCATAGGAGCACGGATGTGCTAATGCTGTTGAAAGTCATGTCATTTATTGATATTAACTGGCCCAAGGAGCAAATAAAGCAAGTTATGACCAACTGTCTCATTCTGTAATTCAGATTTATTAGATTGTACTCACTGTGAAGTACACCCCTCCAGGAACGAATACTGGCCTTGACTGAAGACCGAGTTGTACAACTGTATGCTGAGGAGCTACATGTGGCAATGAAGAGATGTTACACCAAAGGCAAGTTGAGGTGTTTATTGTTCTTTATATGAGGCCAGGCAAGGGGACAGCATTGAAATAGTTGCCCTAGACGGTTGCTTGGGACAACACAGTACCACCTTAACTAATATTTAAAAGGAAAAAAAAAATATTATGAAAATGTAAGTGAAAGGCATATTAATGTGGGTGAGTCCAAAAGGCTGAATGGAAAATGATGTGGTTGACTGGGTGATGCATGTTAGGCAACATTGACCTGGTGTGTTGGTGACTTTACATAACATGGACAGCTGCAGTGGAAATACAACTGATGAAGTATGAGACAAGTTACTAAAAGTGAAAACTAACTTGGTCAATATTTCTGGATGCCTAACATCCATCCTTCAACCAATAGATGAGTGTATAAATTAGACATTCAAACTTGCACTTAAACAACAATACACACAATTGCTGGCTGACGAAAACCACAAGTTCACACAGTGTGGAACAAAAAAGCTCTGGATTATGTCCCAAATTTGTGAGTGAGTAAAACTTGCATTTTACTCCATTCTGAAAAATACTTAGAAACATGTGGTATCACAAATTCACTGGACTGAAGTGAGGATGACAAACTATGGGAAGATGGTGATGACGGCAATGATTATTCTGGAAGTGGTTATGTTGAAAGTAACTCTGAATAGAGGTAAGAGAGCATGTAATAACTGAAATATTGTATTGCACATGTTAACAATAAATTCTTAAACATGATAATTCAATTTTTCTTTTTCTAGGTAGGCTTAGAATTCGAGTTGGCAAGGATTATGTTTTCTTGTTGGTGGTGACCAGCTGGCAATTGGCTGGAGGCCAACAGCTGATAATGTTTGATCATAAAGCCCAGTAATATTTCTTTCCACTCTTGGGATACTCCAGCTTGCTGAGAAATGGCACAGACAGTGCTTGTGTAGATGAAAACTGTTCTCAACTTGAGACCATTCACCTAAAATATGACAAAAGTATTCTAACCAGCATACTTCCTTAAGGAGGGGACAGGCTCATGAAATTGGCAACAGGATCTGAGCTACCAAACATAAGACAGAGTGAGGTTGCACATTGAATAGCACAGTGCCCTCACATTTGGGAGGACATTGTTTCAAATTTGAGTGTGGCTACCTTAAATTAGTTTTTCCATTATTTTCATAAATTGCTCCAGACAAATGCCAGGATGACGCCTATGAATACAATATGGTTGATTTGCTGGCCTGTCCTTTTCTCTGAGCTTGTGCTCTGAGTCTAATGATCTTTGTGTCAGCAAAAAGTATTGAATGACAAAGTATCTCACAGCCTTGAGCAATTTGCATCAAGTCAAATCCCCAATTAGAAGGGCTGATGATTTAGTCCCTCCCATCTCTAGCTCTGCATTATAATTTAGTCCTTATGTAACTTCTATGATTTGTAAGTTCTATGTAAATAAAGTTGTAGTTTGACTAATGTTGAATTACTTTCTAATTGTTCCCACATTGGCAGTGTTAGACTTTTATTTTTAATCTTTGTTAATTCTATTTTCTAAGAAGTAATAAATCACTTAAGAAAAATAAATGGAAAGTATGTTTAGTTCAGGTATGCATCTAAAAGTAGCCTTTGGCTACTGAAAGACATTGTCATATTTTTCCTGTTACGGCCCAGTTGATTGAAATACATCCACTTATTATTGAGGTATTATCCTTTGAAACATCTAGTAGGAAGAGCAATAAATGTGACTGGTCACAGTAATTTATCCTCTTGAAAAGTCATAACATTCTCCTTCCCATGTAATGTGCATGTGACTTAAAAGCATTTTCTGTCAGACTGAAATATGTCACCTAGATCGTCCATGCACTGCCATGCATGGTATTAATATATTCATAAATGGCAGGTGCGAATTCGTGGTTCTTCAGGGGCCAATATCTCAGGTTCTATTGATTACAGAGTTAAGAGGTACAGTGTTTTGGATAGTCCTTTGCCTTTGTATACATATTAGATGAATTGCAATACTGTAGCTGTCGTACAGTACAGCAACAACATTTTAAATATTACAAACTTACTGAAGCCCATCCATATTGAGCAGTTCAGTACATTTTTAGAGAAAAACATAATTTTTGGGTACTAAAATCATGAATTGTGGGAATGGACACTTCATTATTTTTGATTCATTACAAATAATCAAAGTTTTTGCTATATGTTTGTGATTCAATGTAATGAATTGGTTCATTCTTTGACCTGGAGGAACATATTCAAAATGAACTAATCTTTTACAATCAACACTGTCTTTGTTCTTGAAGGTTTTCATTTGACTTTTTTCAAACCTGATGAGCCAGGACTCCACATTACAGCACCTTGATGCTTCATGTTAGGGTTATAGTGGTAATACCAACAGTCATCCCCAGCATTAATCTTCAACAGAAATCTGGGGAAATCTTCAGCTCTATCCTGTAGTTCAGCAGAAGTTCTTTGTCTTTCATCTTTCTGTTTATCTTTTAGTGTATGAGGGACAAGTTTTGTGTTAACTTTTTTTTTTAAATCTCTGCATAAAATTTTACATCTATGCCTTTAACCCTCCGTTGCTTGTGCAGATGACACTCATCATCCACATGAATTTTCCATCCTATTTTGTCTGACTGGGCTGCAATGAGTGCACACCATTTTCAGTACCGGTACCTCCTCATCACTTTTTTGTCTGTAGCCTCATCCATTGCTTACTTTCAGTTATCCAAGTTTCAGTGTTTATTAAATATTATTGCAGCCTGGAGGACACTGGTCATCCATCCGAGCAGCGCTGCTACATTCTCATGCGAAGTAAAGGTGTGATCCTTTATTGCTTTCCCAGTACCAAACACATTTCATTTGCGTAATTTTATGCATGCTGAAACTGATCCCAGTTAATGTCCTTTTTACATACTTCGTGGAAGTGATTTCAAGGGGAAAAAATGTCAAGAGTATAGTAGAGACCATTATTTATTTATTTATTTATTTATTCGTATCAGAAGCATTATTTCTAGGTATACATTTACAAAGAAAGAAACTTTTACTGGCTTATATACATTATATACAAAGTCACACTTTACAAAATTGTCTATACAACTTTTGCCCAGAAGTTGGCAACATCCAGTGCATCTTCTGTAGCCTGAAACAGATCTTGTACTGTGCACATTTTGGGGCACCAACTACACTGTAAGAAACGGAACGTCATATAGATTTCACCACACTTGCTCGGTGTTGAAACACCACTTATGTAGGTTGCATTTACATCTTGTCACGCCTGACCATAATCTGTTCAGTGATCTACAAGTACTCCATTTCTCCATGTGGCCGGGTGGTAGTTACTTGCTAGGTGTCAGCCATTCTTTGGAGCGAGTGCAGCCCGCGCGGCACATCTCGATACGGGATTGTCCCATTAAGAGCCTCTGTTGTTCTGAGGAAACTTTTCTTAGATATGTGTCTTGGAGTAGCTGGCCTATATCCATACAGAGGGTGAGCTTCAGATGTTTCCGCTTTCTTCTTCTCATTTTTTGCTTCAACCTCTTGACAGATGTCAGGAGGGGCAATACCAGCAAGACAGTACAGTTTGTCCAACTGAGTAGGTCTTAGACATCCGGTAATGATGCGACAGGTATCATAGAGAGCAGCATCTACCATGACTTGTACCATACTGCCATACTGGGGACACATATTCAGCTGCAGAGTAACATAGAGCAAGGGAAGAGGTTCTCACAGTATTGGGATGAGCTCCCCAGGTAGTGCTAGTTATCTTCCTTATAATATTATTTGTGGCTGCCACTTTTTGCTTGGTGTTTGAGCAGTGTTTCTGGTAAGTGAGAGCACGATCAAGGGTTACTCAAAGATATTTTGGTGACATGCAATGTTCTAATGCAGTTCCTTCCCAAGTAATTTTTAGAGTTCTGTTTGCCACTTTATTTATGAGGTGGAAGGTACAAGTCTGAGTTTTACTGGGGTTCGGCCTCAGCTGATTCTCCTTGTAGTAGTCAGATAGCACTGAACGTGTGTTTGATAATTTCTGTTCAACAGTGTTAAAGCAGGTGTCCTGAGTGGTAATGGCACAGTCATCTGCATAGATAAAGCTCTGTGTGCCTACAGGTAATGGCTGGTCATTGGTATAGATGTTGAACAATGATGGGGAGAGCACACTGAGCCCATTATGTATGGGTGGCATCTCGGTTAACCATTCCACCCATAATGTATGGGTGGAATGGTTAACTGAGATGCCTGATGAATGTCGTGACAGTGATGCTGCTCAATCAGAGAACAAGGATTGTGTATGGTAAATCTCTCTCAATTCTGAAGCAGAAGAAAAATTATCTGAAGAAAGTTGTATTAGAATCAAAGGAAGATTTAATTCAAGAGGAAGAATTTTTTTATTGATGTAATGGAAATATAGAACTAAATAGAGGAAAAGTAAATATCCTCTCCATGTTAGAACAAGATCTTGTAACGTCTTTATTCATTTACTTAGATCCAAATTTGAGGCTTATATAATACACATAAAGTGACGTACAAGGCCAGATCACATCAATAATCACATTGTAAAAGAAGTAGTAGTTATTTAGCAACCCAATTCTTCTTACACAAAATACTGCACCCATTTTCTCATTACCTATCTTCATACTCCTATCATTCCGAAATCTGTGATACCAACCTGGGACAATCTTACATTAGACAATACTTTTACAAGTC
Organism: Locusta migratoria; assembly: GCA_026315105.1. Taxonomy (NCBI): domain Eukaryota; kingdom Metazoa; phylum Arthropoda; class Insecta; order Orthoptera; family Acrididae; genus Locusta; species Locusta migratoria. The sequence continues at coordinate 335,666,246 of CM048747.1, read as the reverse complement.
CTCAATCCAAGATAGTTTGAAAAGGACAAGAAAATACTGAAGCTTTCATAATGAATTATGATAAACACTAAATTATATTAAATATTATTAGAGTAATGCACATTGAGGGTGGTATTTTCACATATATTTTATAACATATCATCATGTGAAAATTGTTATAGACAAGTTTGCTTGTTTTGTGTTGTGTACTAGTAACAGAATGACTTGATATTGAATGTTCTTTTCTCTCTTCAGTTCTTAAGCCATTTATATTTATACCACTTTAAATAAATAAGTGCTACTTACTAAATTCTGAAAGTTTCTAGTAAATAAATGATTCATTCATAACCTTGTGTTGAAATATGACATACTTCAGAAAGATAGCTAAGTACAAGTAAAATCACTATACACAATTTTCAACAGATTTTTTTTTTTTTTTTTTTTTTTTTTTTTCAGATTCTCAGGTACATCCAGACACACTTCTCCACTGGTTGAAGAAGCAAGTAGCTTTGTATAGTGATCTTCATGTGGAAAATATGACTGATTCTTTTAAGAATGGACTAATCTTATGTGCCATTATCCATCGATACAGGCCTGATCTCATAGATTTTCACTCACTCAAACCAGAAGATGTATCTGCAAACAACCAGCTTGCATTTGATACATTAGAGAGAGAATTGGGAATACCACCTGTAAGTTAAATATGTTGTATCTTATTTGTCTGTGACTCTTCAAACAATATAATCTTTCTACTATGAGTTTTCTCAGCATCAGTTTTACAAAGAGCATTTCTAAGCAATTTAATGCTAGAATAACAAAATCATTCATTCTGTATTGATAGTTTCAAATGTAGCTTTGGTATGTTGGAATGACTGGATAATTTGTGTGATTCTTATTTTCATTCTGCTTATAACACTTACGACCTATTTTAAGTATTAGTGCATGAGATATATCTTGTAAAAGCCAATGTTAGTATCATTATCCTTTATTTACATCTACATATGTACTCTGCAAATCACATTCAAGTGCATGGCAGGGGTTTATCAAAACACTTTCATAATATTTTTCTACCTTCCATTCTGTAATAGCATGCGAGAAAAAGGAACACACAAATCTTTCCATTTTAGATATCATTTGTCTTACTTATTATTGTGATCATGTATCCCTATGTATGTGAGAGCTAACAAAATATTTTTGCATTTGGAGGAGAAAGTTAGTGAAAGAAATTTTGCAAATAGATCTCACCATCATAAATAATGCCCTTCTTGTCACCCATTCTTTTATAATTCTTTGACACTCACCCCGCCCACCCTCCCCCGTGTCACAATAATATGAAACAAACTGCCCTTCTTTGAACTCTTTCTGTGTCCCCCATGAGTCCCACCTTGTTAAAAACTGTGATGTGTTGATGGATAAATAAATAACTGAGTCTCCACTTTCTCCTCTCATGAGTAACTGTGTAAGACATGGTTTCATTGTGGGTGTTTGGTGGGGAGGGGGGGAGAGAGAGAGAGAGAGAGAGAGAGAGAGAGAGAGAGAGAGAGAGAGAGAGAGAGAGAGAGACTGACTGTGCAATTTTAAATTAATAATAGATAAAGGATTAGTTTAGGGCTCCCAAATTGTTTTTCATGAACCACTGAGGTTCCATGGTAAGGGAATAAGAACTTGATAAAGAACTATTAACAGTAGTATGGCAGGTTTTCTGACATTTTGGTGATAATTCTTTAATATTTTATTATGATTTATGTGATATTTGTTATGGTTTAAAATTGTAGGAAACACAGAATAAAACAAGTAACCTCATTTTAAAATTTTGTATTAATCTTCAAAGCAACCACACAGTCCACAGGTTTTCAATTACATATATTTCACTGTAAACACAGTTTTTACCTTTCTTACTTGTTTTTGAAAAATAAAGGTATCAGTAGGCAACTATAAACACACAAACTCTCAGAAGGCTTCAACTATCAGCTTTTACAATATTCTGTTCCATTCTTACATAAAACTTGTAACTACATGCCCCAACACAATAAATAAATATATTGTATTCAGAAAAAGCAAGTAAAAATAAAGTAACTTTCACTGGCACATAAGTTACACACTTGTAACTTTGTCTTCATTGTATCGTGTGACATCAACAGATCTTCAGCCAATACCAGTAACTGGGGGGAAAAATGAAGTTAGGGAAATAAGTAAAAATAAAAATTAAATAAAAATAAAAGTAATAATTTAAAGGGATACTGTAAATGGTGATACACAGTTGTAAGGAAGACATGGATACAGGATAATGGGTGGGGAACGAAGAGGGGGAGGGGATGTTAGGTTCAGGCCAGGATGGTTGCAGTATTGTAGAATGTGTTGAAGGGAGCTGGTGGTGGAGGGGAGGATCCAGATGGTTCTGGTAGTGAAGCAGCCATTGAACTCCAGAGTGCTGTGCTCAGCTGCATGATATGCCACAGGGTGGCCTACCTCATTTTTGCCAAAGTTTGGTGGTGGCCATTCATTGTAACAGACAGCTGGTTTGCTGTCATACCAATATAAAACGATGTGCAATGATTGCAGCAGAGTTGGTATATCACATGGCTGCTTTCACAGGTGGCCTGATCTCTGATATGGTAGGATAAGCCTGTGATAGGACTGGAATAGGAAGTGCTAGGTGGGTGGATTGGGCAGGTTTTGCATCGGGGTCTTTCTGAGGGAAATGATCCCTGCGGTAAGGGGTTGGATTGGGAGTGGCTTAAGATGGACCAGGATGTTGTGGAGGTTGGGTGGGCGACGGAACACCACTTTAGGAGGGGTTGGAAGGATCTCAGGTAGGATGTCTCTCATTTCAGGGCATGATGACAGATAATCAAAGTCCTGACAAAGGATGTGATTAAGTTTTCCAGTCCGGGGTGGTATTGGGTGACAAGGAGGACACTCCGTTGTGACTGGTTACTGGGCTTGGGTGGAGGATTGGTGATGTGTGGGGATATGGCATGGGAAATCTGTTTACAGACTAGGTCAGGAGGGTAATGTCTGACTGTGAAGGCCTTTGTGAGCCCTTCGGCATAATGGGTAAGGGACTCCTCATCACTGCAAATTCGCAGTCCATGGGTGACAAGGCTGTATGGGAGGGATTTTTTGATGTGCAATGGATGGCAGCTATCAAAGTGCAGGTACTGTTGGTAATTAGTAGGTTTAATATGGACAGAGGTGTGGATGAAACTGTCTATGATGTGGAGGTTAACATCCAAGAAGGTGACTTTCTGGGTTGAGAAGGACCAAGTAAAACTGATGGGGAAGAAGGAATTGAGGCTGTGATGGAATGAGGATAGGGGGTCCTGGCCCTAAGTCCAAATCATGACAATATCATCAATGAACCTGAACCAGATCAGGGGTTTGGGGTTTTGGGGAGCTAGGAAGGTTTCCTCTAGACAGCCCATAAATAGGTTTCAGTGTAACAATAATTCTAACCATATTTTAACATAGGAAAATAGCCTATTGTACACAACTCTCAGCAGCTGTGATAAGAGTGCTTCATACCAGACCTAGCAGTGAAGTCTTTGTTAAAAAAGACTGTTAACAGTATGTCCCATGTTAAGAGGGTTTCTTCACTGACATTCCATGAAATTCACCAAGCATGTGTACATCCATTTGATTGGTTATCTTGGATTAATTGTGTCTCAAATTAAATTATTTAACAACAACTTGAGAATATTTGCGTAACTCCCTCTTTTTCCTATGCAAAGAGAAGCATACACTCACTAAGAAAGTTCCAATTTGAAATGATTCCTCCATTATAATTTGTTGTGTTTTGTTTCTTTGACATTAACAAGCAGTGCTTACTGCTGAGGTGTCCACATATCAGTGCTTTTGACTAGGTTTTACTGTGAATATATATCTGTGGCTGTATCATCTTGTTTGCTATGTCTTACATTAGATAGAAGGACTTTGTAATTTGATGCTGGACGATTATGACTAAAACTACCACTTTTCCCAGTGGCACAAACATCATGGCTTATGTGTAAATATGCCACAAGTCAATGGGATTGGTCTGAGTCAGTCAACATCCTCATTCAACAGCCCAATGAATCATCTATCACTCGAAAATATTATCAGAATGATTTGAGAACACATCGTGGACTTGGTAGTATTTATGTGATCCCTTTGTCATTAGACCTCAGTGCTATTGTTAACATTTGAAAGATCAACAAGGAACGTTAATAATAATACGTAATAGGGAACAACTCACTGTAAAGACAAACACTGAGCTGCTGACAGACACAAATAACAGACACACAATTCTAAATTTTCGTCCGCAGCCTTCCTCAGAAAGAGAACACTCATCCACACAAACACTCAGGCACACACATCCACACATGTCAGCCATCTCTGGCTGCCCAACACAGTGTGGATGAGTGTGCCCGAGTGATTGTGTGGGTGAGTGTTCTCTTTCTGAGGAAGGCCATGGCCGAAAATTTAGAATTGTGTGTCTTTTATTTTATTTTTCTCCCCTTACCCGCCTCTTCACTCCATTCCTAAGCTGCATCTCGTTATTCCCATCTAACCCATCCCCACCACTGTGACGTAAACTTCCTATCCCCTCTCCGCTCCCCTCCCCTCCCCTCCCATCCCCGATTTACTCGCCGCAGAGCGTGATTCGAAGTGTGGCAGCCGGATATGATGGTTGTATGACTATGTTGTGTGCCTGTGCGATTGCGTGAGTGTTTTCTTTTGTGAAGAAGGCCGTGGCCGATAGCTGAAAGTGTTGTATGTGTGTGTTTTTTGTATGTGCCTGTTGCAGCTCATCGCCACGTCTTTGCGGTGAGTTGTAAACTGTCCTTATTACTATATTATTTACATTACCACAGTAACAGAATTGGTGATTTGAGGGTAATACCTGAGTGTGAGTTTAAGGAAGGGATGGAATGGGGGGTGGGAAGAGGGGTGTAGGAGGGGGGAGGGAATGCTAATTCTGGTGTAGATTAAATCTCTGTTTTAAATAAGATAAAGGTCATAAACATTACCCTCTGCAGTAAGCAAGAATGTCTCTTAAGGCATGCAGCGTAACATTCAGGAGAAGTCAGTATCAAATCTGCACCAGACCGTCCTCATTTATGTTTTCATTTATTTCTCTAAATCACTTTACATGATTGCCAGCATTGTTCCTTTGAAGAAACTGCAGCTTATTTTCTCCCTCATCCTTGTCAATATGGTCAATTACATTATTTAGAATTAATTTTTGTCTTTGTTTCTTTTTGTTTAAAGGTGATGACTGGCAAAGAAATGGAACAGTGTGATATTCCAGATAAGCTAACTATGTTGTCATATTTGTCTCAAATATATGACACATTCAGGGGTGAAATACCCCACATAAAACACCCTAAATTGGTGAGTAATGTACAGTTTAAAACACTATGCAAGAAATGAAATTGAGTGGTGAAAAACTGACTTATCAATAGTAACCAGCATGTGTTCCTGATACATATTCAATGTAAAAACCCACCTTGCCTGTAGAGCACACACTAGATTAAAAACTAGGAAATGATACACATTATTTGTGTAATTAATTTAATTTAGTGTCTTTCTGATGATTACCATGTAAAATGTGTTCCTGCGAGATTAAGAAAGGTAGTACTGTGCAGCGGAGTAGAACTTCAGACACCTCTCTTATGAAGGTCGGGCTGCAGTTAAGAAACTTTATTACATGTGACATTGATAGCTGACAGCATTAGTTTAAAACTATAACTTCAGCCTCACAACACCTAAATCCATTAAAAGGTTGTTACCCAGAAAATGACCTAAGTCATAGATTTTAATACATGTGAAGTATTAGGAACCTCAAATTTTTAATGAAATTTTGGTCCAGTAGATTGTTAAATTCAAGTTATCTGAGATGCAGTGCTTATCATGCTATAAAAGTTCCAATGGCTCACTACACTGAGTTGCAACAATGGTTGTGTTAGTGACATTTGATTAGGCCACTTCTCGCAATAAAATTCATTGTAAGTTTGTTTTTTATTTTTATGTCAGTTTTTTATTCCTAAAATATTGTGTAGTAATGAAGACTAATTAGCTTGATTAGGTGGTGATTAAAATGAAGTTAAATCAGATAAATTGTAATAGAAAATTGGCAGATCACTAGACATGCACTAGTCCATGTCTAGATGTAGCCTAAATCAGTAAGTCAGAACTACAGGTGGAAATGAATTTGAGGAAATATATGGCATATGTTCTTGATAGACTGAGTGACAATCTCATTTCGTGGTTGAAAACTAATAGAGTGTAGCTGATACCATTAGTCCATGTCCAAAAACCTTGTGCGGTTTGTCCTCACAAGGAGAGGATGCTTACTCATTATCATCAAATTTGTCCAAATTAATGGTATGTATGGGGCATGGTTAGACATTAAAGTGCCTCAAGTGCGAGCTCCAGATGGTCAATCCAACCAAGCAGAACTTCCTAATCCAGCCTTGTCACAGCTTATCATACCTCATCAGAGGCTTGGCCACCTGTGAAAGCAGCCATGTGATTTACCAACTCTTCAGCAATCATTTTACAGCCTTCTACATTGCTATGACTGCCACACGGCATCGTGATCTGTGTTAAAGGCCGCCGCCAAACTGTAACCAAAAGCAAGATGAACTGACTTGTGGCACAGCATGCAGCTGAGCTCAAAATCTATTTCAGTGGCTGCTTTACATCCTGGGTCACCTGGATCCTCCCCTCCAACACCAGCTCTTCTGACCTGTAAAGATGGGAGTTGTCCTTCAACACCTTATACGGTCCTGTCAGTAACCATCCCGGCCTCAACCTAAGGTAACCTATCATCCCTGTACCCCATGTTTAACAGTCCCCCATTGCTTCTCAATTCATATCTCTCTCCCAACTGTGCACCACTTACTTTTGTTTTATTTTAAAAATATTTTTAAACCATCTACATCTCCTCTCTTCCCAATCATGCCGCCCCCCCCCCCCCCCCGCCCTTTTACTACTTTCCAAGCTGCAGGTCACATTCTCATCTATCATTTTTCCAGTTGGTGCAGCCTGTTCTGTCCCCACCCTTGCCCTGCATCTTTAACTTTTCCCTCCCCTTTTCATTCTCTCCCCACTTACTGTGAAAATGTCATTTGCACAATTGCATTATAGTAGCATGAGTTGTGCACTAATAATTATATGATTGTTTAATGTTTTCTCTGTCTGGTGGAAAATTTAAAATTGTTTGAATCTGATAGTTTTTTGAATGGCTGCCTACAGCTCAGCTATTGTCTTTACAGTGTTTGCTCCTATTCTCATAATGTTGACGTTATAAGAAATTTCTTACTTAAGACCTATTTTTGTGGTGCATTAATTGTAAGATTGACACTTTAATTTATTTAACATATTATAGTTTGGACATGCTTTTTTTTGTTACTCCTTTACTGTTTGTTTGGAGGTATAGAGATGATGATAGATGAAGCTCCAGAATTGTAATTGTCTACACATTTACAAAAATATCTTATTATATTTGTTATAAAACTATTGTATTATGAAGATAATGCTCCTGGACGGTGTACCAGAAGGTACTATCAAAGAAATTGTAAATAATTACCAGTTTTTTCTTATCACTTAGGTGTTAACATTGTACCATTTTGTGTAAGACTGGAGTAATCCTGAATTCATTTCTTTTTAGGAAGTAGAACCCGAAGACATTCCTGCAGCACCTAGACCCATAAAATTCCGCCACTTGCAGCAGTTGACTCCAGCTCAAAAAGTGAATCTCATTGGACGTATAAGCAACACCCAGCATCACAACCGTAGTGGTGTAAGCAGGAAGCGATTTTCCTCTGACAGAGATTTACTAACAGGAGCTGGTACTCCATATGGAATCGGTAGTGAAAGAAAGACTGAAACTTCAAGAAAGTCTCGTAGCAAGCGGAGGAGCATGGAGAGAGAAAGACAAGCTGGAGATGTAAGTTCTAATTCAGTCATTACTACTGTTCACAAGTGCATTTCTGTGTTATATGCCTCATGAGTGTTCATCCTGTTCAGTCATACACACTCTTTACTGTGCATTCTCTACACATGTTTATCACAATTCTCTTCATTATTTTGTTACTTGTACTACAATAGCATAACAACTCATAGTCTGTAAATGGTTACTTCACTATTATTCTCAAAATTATGTAGCCTTATAATTATGGAATTATCGATGCAAACTTTTGTAATATTTAACTTTATGGGTCTACATTCCATTATAGTGCTTCAAAAGTCCTCATGTTGTCCAGTCACTCATTTTTGCCGAATCAATTATGTATGTATGAAACTGTATGTGTTACAATGCTTAGGAGGAACGTGAGAAACGTTTGGAAGAAATTCGTCAAAATAGACTGGAGAGGGAACGACGAAGAAAATATCTTCGAAAGTTGTCAACATTGCAGTTCTATAAAAGTATGCAAATGCTCCAGACAAATGCTAGAAGTGAAAATTCACAGCCATTTGAAGATTATTCAATATTTCTTTATCGTCAAACAGCTCCAAGTTTTGAAGAACGCGTGAAAGATTTGGAGAGAAAACTATATTACCCTGTAAGAAACTTCACACATGTGTGTGCATGGTGTTGTGTTCAGGAATGTTTCAGTGGATATCATTGAGTTACTTAACTTTATTAACATACTTTTGACCAATGTGCAACTTTCAACGATTTGTATTAGTTACCATAAAATATTTGTTGCTTTATATTGTGTTTATCCATGTGTTTAAAACTGTTGTTGTATGATTAACAAAACATTTGAACGTATTTCAGATACCTCCTTGGATCTTAGTAGTATTGTAATGTTCTCACTGATGCCCAAGCTGGAAGCTCATTGTAGTTGTCTATTGATGTTAATTAAATTTTCATCCCCATCCATACATGATATGAGAACTGTTATGAAGATGTTATTTATGATTGTAAAGTTCAGAAGCAGCACAAATATTGGCTCAATTCTATTCATGACCTACTGTGTCTTATCTTGAGAAATATAATAATGGAAAGTCCAGGTTGGAATAAATAATATAGTGAGGACAGTTTACTACTCACCGCAAAGACGTGGCGACGAGCTGCGACAGGCACATACAAAAGACACACACATACAACACATTCAGCTATCGGCCATGGCCTTCTTCAGAAATAGAGCACTCACGCAATCACACAGGCACACAACACAGTCATACAACCATCACCTCCGACTGCCACACTTCGAATCACGCTCTGCAGCGAATCAGGGACGGGAGGGGAGGGGAGGGGGAGGGGATAGAAAGGTTACGTCACGGTGGTGGGGATGGGTTAGATGGGAATAACGAGATGCAGCTTAGGAATGGAGTGGGGAGGCGGGTGAGGGGAGAAAATAAAATAAAATAAAATAAAATAAAGTAAAATAATTCATGTACACTGCAAGTGCACAAGACCCCACACACACACACACACACACACACACATATACACACACACGATCACACATTCACACACCACTCAAATCAGGCGAGGTTTGGGATACAGAGGTAGGAACTGTAAGGTATGGGGGGGGAAAAAAAAAAAAAAAAAAAAAAAAAAAAAAAAAAAAAAAAAAAATATATATATATATATATATATATATATATATATATATATATATATATATAAAAATAGAAAACAGATGACTTACCAAAAGGACCGGCTCGTCGATAGAAACAAATAAAATAAATCACACACAAACACAAATACAAGCTTTCGCAGCCTAGCTGCTTCGTCAGGCAGAAGGGAGGAGAGGGAAAAGGAAATGATGAGGGTTTCAAGGGAGTGGATAAGGAGTCATTCCAATCCCGGGACAGGAAAGACTTACCTTGGGGGGAAAAAAAGAGGGTGTGTGTGTTTTTGTTTACCCTCTTTTTTTCCCCCCAAGGTAAGTCTTTCCTGTCCCGGGATTGGAATGACTCCTTATCCACTCCCTTGAAACCCTCATCATTTCCTTTTCCCTCTCCTCCCTTCTGCCTGACGAAGCAGCTAGGCTG
>CM048747.1:335523774-335653774 GCA_026315105.1 Locusta migratoria | reverse complement strand
TTCAAGACAACTGAGGAGAGTCGAAGCACTGAGGTAGTTGCTGCATTGGCTTGAATTGTGCGCGAGTTGGGCAATTTTGGGTGAGCACAATATAAGGCTAGTAAGATGTGTTTGAGCAGTTCCCAAGAAGAACCTGTGCAGGTGGCAGCATGCAAGTCAGAGAAGTTAAAGTTCGAGATCTGTGCTCAACCAATGTAGAAGGGGAGCACAAAAACAAACTAAAATTGGCATGTGCAAGGAGAAAGAGTAACAAGGGAGGTGGCTGCTAGAGTAGGACAAAGCGCTGGTGGTGTGTCCAAGCAAGATGTTGAAATAGCAACCAAGTTTTGTTTACAAGCATTTGTATAGGAGCTGTGTGGGGACACAGAACTTATACAAGCACTGGCAATATTGCGCGCGGTCGTGACATCACTAACAACACTCATGGGGGAACACAATTGCTGACCTGACTGCTATCAACCTTCAATGGTATTCAAAGAATTGTGATAACTCACTGCCACCTCCAACTCCGATGAAGAGGGAGGCAGTGAAGCTGGAACTCGAGCAGCATGTGGGAGGTGCGACCAGTAAGGTGACATGCGTGTGTCATCTACGTTGTGGGAGTGACCTCGACCGACAGCAGGGAGGTGAGGTATAGCTACAAGTTGATTTTGATGGTCTTCACGTAAGTGGGATCATAGCTTCTGTCTGCAAATCGAATGCACTTGCAGGGCTTTTGGAATAGAGCATCAACAATAGTGGAATCGCAGCACATTTGCTGAGGTGAGGTTTGAAGTTCCCTTGGCACCACAGATGTCCCCAGTGGGACAGGAAATGCAAGTAGTAGATCGGAGACATGGTGCACCAAGATGGCGTTGTAGACCGACATGGAAGAGGCACTGGGATGTGCTGGAAAAATGGGTGTTTGCATGAATAATCACATACATCTGTATGTGTCAGCCATGTAGGAGTGCAGAAAAGACTGTTGTGATCGCAGCACAGCAGATGCGTCACATGATGTGGCACACGGCTGCACATAAAAAACACTATCACCAGATGTAGGATTTGAAAGTGCAACATCACTAGGACAGTTGTTTGAAGTAACAACACTTTCACTGTTCACACTTGGAAAGATGGTTGCATGAAACTTGCAGCAACGGCATCACCTGGAATGTTCATTGCGCATGCAGAAAAAGGTGCATTCAAAACACGAGAAAACTGATCCATAGTTAAAGAATAATTTGAAGGAAAAACTAAAATTGCAGAATCAGCAAAGTCACTGTGCTCCGAGGGCAGAATAAAGTTAGATTGTGGCTGAAGATTAGCACTTTGTCGACTGATCACGTGGCTGGTGGAGGGATACTCCAGAATTCACCGTGGGATGGTGAAAGGTCTAGTATTCAAATTTTGCAAGTGTGAAATGTAGACATCTGAAAAATTAGAAACACGTGGTAGAATATTCAGTCATTCATCAGCACTATTTAAATGTGAAATATCACAGAGTACAAGGGGCATAATAAAGCTGGAGTTGTTGCAAAACGTGATTGCACTCGTAGGAAGTGATGTAGAGAAAAAGTCCTGCGAAAACTGCTGCAGCAAGGTCGAAGATGAAGCACTAATTGTACCATGTAGATTAGGCACTTGTGAAACAGGAAAATGTTCAAAATGAAATCAGGGTGAAGTCTGGAATGGCGGAGTCATTGTAGCCATTGATTGTTGGTTGGAGGCACATATTTTCGTCGAAAAATCGGCACAAAAATTGCGAATTTCACTCTTGCGGTAAAAAAGAACGGAAAATGAAACACTCGGGAACACGAGGCTACAAAATAGGTGCAGAGAGAAGTCCAAGTGGAGGCTAAACTGGCGTGCTCATTTTGGTGAGTCGGTGAAATAATAACCTCCATATTTTGCAGAAGAACTGGTAGGGAAACTCGAAAACTGCACAATGTTGGTGATGAGTTGATGGACTTTGCACTCAGGGTCGTCAGTATGGGAATCGTGAAGAGCGAGAGTCCCAGAGAAACCACATATGTGAATCCAAAAATGCACTTTATTGTTGTCATCTACAAGTACAGAACCAGACTAAGGAAAACATGGCCGTCAGGCGCAGAGAAGCTGTGGCTACAAAAGATACTGGCCACATACACAGAGTTTGTTGTTGCAGAGATTGATGTGGTCATGCTGCCACAGAGTCTTGCTCCTGAATTACATCCTACAGAACAGAAAACATTATTATTATTATTATTATTATTATTATTATTATTATTTATTATTTATTATTATTAGAAATGACAGCAAGGGTCAGAAATGCATAGCAAATCCACACAGTGCGTATGATTGGAGGCTTCATACAATATGTTCAAGAGGCTGTTTTACCAGTCATTGAGGGAACAGGATGGATCCACCTGCAAATAGTGACATGCAAGGGACCAAATTATGCCTGGCATCTGTATACTAAAGATCACTGCTGGATCATTCTGCAGCTGTCAGAGAAGATTCATAGAAATTAAATTAAGCTTACAATCTGAATTATTGTTCCACAACTTAAATGTGGTTCCCTGGTTCTGATTTGAGGGGAAGCTTTGACCCTGAAACTTTAAAATGTGTGTGTGAGGTAGGCCGCAACTTGCTGTTTTAAGCCATAGGTCTGAGAATTTTAGCGTCTCCCTCAGTGGGCCAGGTTGCTGTGCATATTAGACACTGCTATTCAGGTGTTTGGCTGTGAGTAAGGTGAATAAGTTAAGTGAGAGAATATGTTAAAGGGAAAACATAGGTACTTGGTGCAGTAGACAAAAACAAAAGTGCGTCAAGATACAAACTGAAGCTGCATGCACCTTTTTTTCAGCCAATACTGAGTGTCAGGGGTGGACATAATGGAATTGGCTCTTTCCACTGATCACTGGCTTGTTCCTGATGTTCCCGCTATTATAAATGCTTCCCAATTTTACTTCCGTCATTGGAGGAGACATTTAATCTTTCAGTAATAAATTGAAAAATGTTAATAAACCTGAACTTGGTGATGCTTGAAGACAGACACAAACAAAGGGTTCTTACAAAGTTTCAAGTACTAGATCAAGTATGGCATATAGCAACTCGCTACAAATTTCTGTCTACTGTTTCTGTAGTAACACTGAAGACCTAATTAAACTAAGTACAGTGTGCAAATTGTTGTTCAAGAAATAATTCATCTAATGCTCCACATGTGAATGGAGTAGAAATATAATCTAATAATTGTCACAATAATAAATATCCTTTGCCATGTAATTGACAGTGGCTACAGAGTGTAGTTGCAGATGTAGATGACTTACTAACAAAAAGGGCACATTGTAAGTATGAAAGAGTCACATCTAAAAGGAGTGCTAAGTGTACCTCAAGAATTTTGGAGGATGCTGTTATGAGAAGCTTCCTTGAATGTAAAAACATTGTGAAGTACCTGGAACCTGCAAGGGATCATCACTTCTTGCAAGGAAACTGATTGTCAATATGAGAAAAATACAGTGCTGTTTATTTATAAAGGGAAAAGGTGTTCCTTCTGACTAGATTATTATCAGTAAATCATTAGAATGAAAAGTGCGATTGGATTGTCAATAATGGAGGATAGATAACAACTCACCATAAAGAGATTTGCTGAGTCAATAGACAATCACATTTACACAACTTAAATTTTTGGCCATGGCCTTCATCAGAAAAAGAAACACACACATTCACACAATCAACACTCAGACATAACTATGCACACACAACCACCATCTCTGACCACTCCAGTGCAACAAATATATTGACACTGAAGAGTGGAGGGGGAAGGATGCCAGGAAAGGGGATGGAAAGTTCCGCATTGCAGGATGGATTGTAAAGGCTCTGATACGAGCAATTGTAAGAAGTGGCATTGAATGCAGTGAAGGAAAGGTTCAGGAAAGGATAAAAGGGAGGTGTAGAGGAGTTGGACTATTTGAAACAATAAAAATAAAAAGGAAAAGATACAAATAAATTGTAATTAAGGGGATATTGTAAGGGGGCAACACAAAGTTGCAAGGAAATGGATGGAATGAATACTGCTCATCATATCTTTCATGCAATGTCTAGTGTTGATATAAATCCTTAGTGTATTTTCCATTTCAAACAAAATTATTTTATAGAGAAAAAAATTCCTGGTGGAAAAATATGTATAAAAAGTAGATGTGGTTTACTTACCAGGCAAAAAAGCACAGGTACGTAGATAGAAACACAAATGAAAACACACACACACACACACACACACACACACACACACACACACACACACACACACTTACACACACACACACACACACACAAATGCTTCAAAAAAGAGCAGGGAAGGAGAGGGAAAAGGAAAGGATGCGGGTTTTAAGGGTGAGCAGTCACTTCAATCCTGGGAAAGGAAAGACTTACCTTGGGGGAAAAACGGTAGGTAAACACATACACACACACACACACACACACACACACACACACACACACACACACCAAGGCAGACATATGAAAAAAGCAAAGAATTTGGACAGAGGTGTCAGTTGAGGCAGACATCTGTCCACATCAAACCTACCAATAAACAACAGTACCTGCATTATGACAGCTGCCATCCATTCCATATCATATGGTCCCTTCCTTACAGCTTAGGTCTTCATGGCAAACGACAGTCCTCAATTCCTGAACCAGTACACCAATAACCTAATAACAGCTTTCACATCCTGCAGCTACCCTCCTCATCTGGTACAGAAGCAAACTGCCAGGGCCACTTCCTCATCCCTGCAAACCCAGAACCTTCCACAGAAGAACCCCAAAAGTGCCCCTCTTGTCACCGAATACTTTCCAGGACTGGATCAGACTCTGAATGTGGCTCTCCAGCAGGGATATGACTTCCTTAAATCCTGCCCCAAAATGAGATCCATCCTTCATGACGTCCTTCCCACTTCACCTAGAGTGTCTTTCCGCTGCCCACCTAACTTTTGTAACCTCTTAGTTCATTCCTATGAAATCCCTAAACTACCTTCCCTACCCTCCGGCTCCTACCCATGTAACCGCCCCTGGTGTAAAACGTGACCTATGCACCCTCCCACCACCACTTATTACAGTCCTGTAATCCAGTAAGGGCAGAGCCACTTGCAATAGCACCCATGAGATTTACCAACTAAGATGCCTGCACTGTGGAGCATTCTATGTGGGAATGACCAGCAACAAACTGTCCATTCGCATGAACGGTCACAGGCAGACAGTGTTTGTTGGTAATGGGGATCACCCTGTGGCTAAGCATGCCTTGGTGCATGGCCAGCACATCTTGGCACAGTGATACACTGTCCGGGTTATCTGGATACTTCTCACTGACACCAACCTTTCAGAACTGTGGAGATCGGAACTTGCCATTTAGCATATTCACTCGTCCCATTGCCCACCTGGTCTCAACCTCCAGTAATTTCAAATTCCCGCCCAACATCCTACCACATATTTGCCTCCAGTCGCTGGACAGAGCATCTGCCTCAACTGGCATCTATGTCCAACTTCTTTGTTTTTTTATAATAATGGAAAGTCCAGGTTGGAATTAATAATATAGTAAGGACAGTTTACAACTCTCCACAATGATGTGGCGACGAGCTGCGACAGGAACATACAAAAGACACACACGTACAACACTTACAGCTATCAGCCATGGCCTTCTTCAGAAAATAGAACTTTCACACTACACAACTGCATCAAACCAGTCTCTGGAGACCACAACAACAACAACAACAACAACAAATAAAATAGCAAGAGACTTTATTTAGGATCACTCTATTTGAATGGGCACTTAAAATCTCACTTTAAAACAAATTTGGTTTGTAATGGGAAACAAACTTATGCTTTCTATTAACACTGAACATAACAGGAAGGATGTCATGAGCAGTATTTATTTGGACTTTCTCTCCAGTTTCAAATTTCAAAAACAAAATTGTAAATGTATGCTGAAACATAACAGAAGATATAACTTTTGACTCTTTGGAGGTCGACCCAATATAATTCACAGTGTTCATAATCATAATAGTAGTAGTAGTAACAGAAATGAAATAATGTTGTTGAGAGGTCTAGTAGTTGTTGTTTTTCTTGTTTATCATCTTACAATGCAATATGAAAGGCATCTGGAGTTGTTAGTCCACTGGGCATCCACTATCACACTTTAGTGTCATCTTATTTCAGTAATATAAAATTTAATCATTATGATATGACTTATTTTGAAACTAATGAGACATTTATTTAAAAAAAATTAAAATTTTAAAGTTTTGATTTCCCTTTCCCACCTATCTGGAAGTTTAATATTAGTTACACATGGAGAGCTTAGGTGTTGTTGTGCATTTTAATGGTATATAATATTTAACTTCTTTCAAGTTTGGAAAGTAGGAGGCGAGGTACTGGCGGAAGTAAGTTTGTGAGGTGGCATTGCGAGTTGTGTTGGGATAGCTCAGTCGGTAGAGCACTTGCACGCGAAAGCCAAAGGTCCCAGGTTCAAGTCCTGGTTCCAGCACACAATTTTAATCTGCCAGGAAGTTTCAATATTTAAATTGTTTATTTTTCACTAACCACTGATTTCAACTTAACATTGTATGATGTTCATTATGAGTCCCCCTAGTTAACATAACTTTTATTTTCATCCAGTATAAAACTGTCAGATGAAGCCTACTGAATTTCAATAACTGAACCATACATTTCTGTTTTTCTTTTTATTTACAATAAAAGGACCGAGATGCACGTTTACTGAATGATATCAAGCGAGGAGGAGCGGGTGAGGATATGTCAGGCAGAATAAAGACTCTGGAAGAGAAACTGAGAGGAACAGCTCACACAGAAAAGAAGCCAAAAGATCTGCTCCGTGCTATAGGTGAGTGATATTGTTAGTATGTATTATCTCACTTCATATCATATCTAATTTTTAGATTTTATCTATATTCTTATTGCCATGAGTATTATGACAATGGAAAGGAGTTAAGGGAATATAACTAACAATATGTGAAGTGTGAGGCTATTATCATATTGAAATATTTTGTTTCTTATTTTTTATATGTATTTTCCAATATAGTATGTTTTACACTATTATAATTTTAAGATAACAGTTTGACACTAAACTTAGCCCATACAATAATATGAAAGTGATTGTATCAAGGAGAAAACAACTTCGCAAGAACTGTATATGACCGGAACAAGAAAATAAGGAAATGACCAAATATTCTCCATCACACGTGGTACGGTGCCTTGAAGAGTGTAGATACAGATGTAGATTTATTTGCAGTTTTACCATCCAAAGTGAAGTAATTACAGGTAAGGATAAATTTGGCTGGGGAAACAATAAGATGGAAACTTTCAGCTTGAAATTAGGAAAAATAGTGTTCTAGGGCAAAGAAACGATGTCCATATATGATATTTGTGTAACTTTTGTAAGGGAAGGTCGCATTGATGGTAACGAGAAGGAAATGGATATGAGAATTCCACTAAGTGATGTGTATTGTATATAATATGGGAAGTTTTGTGTGATGAATTGGAGTGGGGGAGGCGGGGGGGGGGGGGTTGATGCAGTGAGTCATATCTTTCCTTTCTCTTCCCTCTTGCTTCTGTTCATTTAAATGCATTTGTGTAGAGGTTGTGAACCATGTGTATTGTTTGTCCTTTCAGACAGAAAGAACAGACACAACACCATCTACATGTAAATTAACAAATTATAGTAAGGATAGTTTACAACTCATCGCAAAGATGTGGCGACAAGCTGCGACAGGCACATACAAAAGACATACACATACAACACTTTCAGCTATCGGCCATGGCCTTCTTCAGAAAATAGAACACTCACACAATCACACAACACAGTCATACAACCATCACCTCCGGCTGCTGCACTTCGAATCACGCTCTGCGGAGAGTAAATCGGGGACGGGACGGGACGGGACGGGACGGGACGGGCGGGGAGGGGAGGGGATGGTAAGGTTACGTCATGGTGGTGGAGATGGGTTAGATGGGAATAGTGAGATGCAGCTTAGGAATGGAGTAGGGAGGCAGGTGAGGGGAGGAAAAAAAATTTTATGGATTAGATAGGAATAGTGAGATGCAGCTTAGGAATGGAGTGGGGAGGCAGGTGAGGGGAGGAAAAAAAAATTATTTTATTTTTCTAGCCTCTCCACTCCATTCCTAAGCTGCATCTCATTATTCCCATGTAACCCAGCCCCACCACCGTGACGTAACCTTCCTATCCCCTCTCCCCTCCCCTCCACCTCCCGTCCCCGATTTACTCGCTGCAGAGCATGATTCGAAGTGTGGGAGCCGGAGGTGATGGTTGTATGACTGTGTTGTATGACTGTGTTGTGTGCCTGTGTGATTGCATGAATGTTCTCTTTTCTGAAGAAGGCCATGGCCAATAGCTGAAAGTGTTGGTTGTGTGTGTGGCTTTTGTATGTGCTTGTCGCAGCTTGTCACTATGTCTTTGCGGTGAGTTGTAAACTGTCCTTACTATATTATTAATTCCAACCTGGACTTTCCATTATTATAATTAACAAATTACTTTTTTCTGCTGATAGTTAATAATGTTCTGACTGACTGTTTCAGGAAAAATTGAAAAAAGTGACTGGAATGTTATGGAGCTGGAGAAAAAAATCCAAGAGAATAAAATGGGTAAAGGAGGGCGACAAGACAACCCTGAGAAAGTTCCTAAATGGAGCCGTGATCAGTTTGTTGACAAGGTATTGTACTAATTACTCTTTAACTGTATGAAAATGACAATGTGCATAGTAGAATATTGCAATGGTGGAAATTGGTGGATGAAGCTGTATTAAAACAATAGAAAATGCAACAATTCACCTATAGCAGACTTGTGTGGACAACAGAAATTCATAGCAGAAATAGTATTCACACTAGCTTTCAAGCCCATTATTTTTCTTGAAAAAGT
Organism: Locusta migratoria; assembly: GCA_026315105.1. NCBI lineage: Eukaryota > Metazoa > Arthropoda > Insecta > Orthoptera > Acrididae > Locusta > Locusta migratoria. The sequence continues at coordinate 335,644,875 of CM048747.1, read as the reverse complement.
ACACATAATCATACAGACACACAAATGCACAAACCCTTGGGCATGACCATGTTGTATGTCGGTGCTCAAAAGTTTGTGTGAATGAAGTTTTCTATTACATTCTCTATGCTCCATACATTGATAAACTAAAACAGAATGGTTGTTTCTACCTTATGTACCTATTAGTAGGATTTGAATAATATAATGAAGAATAGCTGACAACTCACTGTAAACACAATTTCTGAGCTGGAGACGGGCATGTAGAAAGACTAACCACACTCACAAAAGTTTTAAATTTTCAGTCATGACCTTTGTCAGAAAAACACACACACACACACACACACACACACACACACACACACACACGCACAAATGCAAGCTTTTGCAACCATTTTTTGCTTCTTCAAGCAAAGAATAGGAAAGGAGAGGGAAAGAGAAAGGATGTGGGTTTAAAGGAGTGGGTGAGGAGTCATTCCGATCCTGGGAGAGGAAAGACTTACCTTTGGAAAAAAAGGATAGGTAAACAAACTCACACACCCACCCACCAACCCACACACACACACACACACACACACACACACACACCAAGGCAGAATATGCAAAATGCATTTTGCAAATGTCTGCCTTGGTGTGTGTGTGTGTGTGGGGGGGGGGGGGGGGTGCGCTTGTTTACCTTTCCTTTTTTCTCAGCTAAGTCCTCCCACTCCTGTGATTGGAATGACTCCTTTTCCGCTTCCTTAAAACCTGTATCCTTCCTTTTCTCCCCTCCTTCCTCCTCTTTTCCTGAGGAGGCGACCAACGGTTGCAAAAGCTTGAATGTTAGTGTATGTTTTTATTTGTGTTTTTTGTCTCTATCGGTGAACCTATGCTTTTGGTAAGTCAAACAATCTGTATTTTTATACATATTTTTCCCAGCAGGAAAGTCTCCTTCTATAATACATATATATATAATAAGTGATTATATTTGTGTCTGTCGACGAGCCTGTCCTTTGGGTAAGTCATCCGTTTTCTATATAAAATGTAAAGGAAGTTGGACTTACCAGGCGAGAAGGCATCGGTTGGTTTAAACACACACACACACACACACACACACACACACACACACACACACACACACAAAACTGAGCTTTTGCAGCCTAAGGTCACTTCATGAGAAAGAACAGGGAAGGAGAGGGAAAAGGAAAAGATGAGTGTTTTAAGGTAGTGGGTAAGAAGTCATTCCAATCCCGGGATAGGAAAGACTTACCTTGGGGGAAAAAGGATGAGTAAACAAACCCCCCCCCCCACCACACACACACACCAGGGCAGACATACACAAAACACAAAGAGGTTGGACAGAGATGCCAGTCAAGGCACAGGCTCTGTCCAGAGATTTGAGGCAAAGATGTTGTAGAATGTTGGGCAGGAATTTCAAACTAACAAAGGTTGAGACCTGGTGGGCAACGGGAAGAGAGAATAAGTGGAAGGGCAAGTTCCCATCTCCAGAGTTCTGAAAGTTTATTATTTATTTAATTTTGGTCCTGTGACATCTTATGCAGATATAGGACAAGTCAGTTATACAGTGGTTCATGCTATTTAAAATACATTATTCATAAAATACATACAGATTTACATATAAAATGCAGTTCATACATTATGACATATATAAGCACTATACTCAACCCAGTTTTGTAACATTATTTATGTGGTATCAAAATATATAATACAGATTTACATATAAGATCAAGGTCATACACTGTGACACATACACAAGCACTACACACAAACACAATTAAATACAGTTATTCAATTTAGTTTTCACATAATATTGTCACCTTCACTTTTACAAAATATGTATGCTTATATGTCAGCAGAACTTATACCATAATTCAGTTGCTAAGGAATTCGCTTACAGAGTAGAAGCTGTGGTTCATCAGAAATAACTTCAAATTTTTCTTAAAGAGGTTTTCTTTCTTTTCCATTCGGATATATTCTGGAAGGTGATTGAACAGTATTGTACTGCTATGAAGCACACTTTTCTGATAGCTAAAGGTTCTTGTCTGTTGCACATGAATGTTGTAACGACCTCTGGTGTTAGGATTATGCACAGAGCAGTTTAGCTGATATGCATTAGTTTTGGCTAGATATTCTCTCATACACAGTATTGTTTCATATATATACAAACATGGAACATTTAGAATTTCTAGTCCAGAAAAAATAGGACAACATGATTCTTGTCTTCGTTTATTGCATATTATTCTGATAGCCCGTTTTTGGATTTTAAATACTGTGTGACTACAGTGTGAATTTCCCCAGAATATAATTCCATACTTTACTGCAGAGTGGAAATGAGCGTGATAGGCTTGCAGCACTATTTTTTTGTTGCAGCTTGCATTCATTACGCTCAACATATAGTAGGCAGAAGATAACTTAGCTGCTAGTACTTTAATATGAATATTCCATTTTAGGTCACTCTGTAAATGAATGCCTAAGAATTTTGCATCATCAACCACTTTTATGGTTTTATTATTTATTTTTAATGAGTGGCAGTTTTCTTGCTTTTGAATGCGGAATATGAAAGTGCATGCCGACAGTTTTATCAGTGTTTATTATTAGTTTTTTTTTCTCAAACCACTGTGTTAGTTCCATCAGTGCTGTGTCTGCTGATGATTGAATGGCTTCTTTATTGGGCCCTGTGATGAGAATGTTGGTGTCATCTGCAAACAGAGTTTTTTGTTTTGCATGAATAGTGTTACTGAGGTCATCTACGTATAAGAGAAAGAGTATTGGGCCTAGGGTAGATCCTTGGGGCACTCCATACTTGATTTATGTTTTATCTGATGAGTATGTTTTGTTTTTATAGTGTTCCCAGTGACCAGGTCTTGTCTAAGTACAACTTTTTGTTGTCGATTTGTAAGGTATGACCTAATCCATGTATTTGGTATTCCTCTAATTCCTTTTTTTTCTAATTTATTGAGGAGTATATTATGGTCTATTACATCGAATGCTTTTGACAGGTCTAAGAATATTCCAGTAGCTAATTCTTTTCCGTCTACAGCCTTTAATATTTCATGGAGATACTCATAGTTAGCTGTTGTTGTTGATCTGGATTTTCTGAAGCGATGTTGATGATTTGACAGTAGTGAGTGTTTGTTGATGAATTCCAACAGCCTATTGTAAAACAGTTTTTCAAATATTTGGTGTCAGTGGGAAGTATCCATATAACCCGGACGGTGTAACACCGTGCCAAGATGTGCTGACCATGCGCCAAGGCATGGTTAGCAACAGGGTGATCCTCATTACCAACAAACACTGTCTGTCTGTGCCCATTCATGCGAATGGAAAGTTTGTTACTGGTCATTCCCACGATCCACAGTGCAGGCATGTCAACTGGTAAATCAGGTGGGTGCTGTCGCAAGTGGCTCTGCCCTTAATTGTGTACAACTTCTGGGTTACAAGACTGGAATAAGTAGTGGTGGGAGGATGCATAGGGCAGATTTTACACTGGGGGTGGTTACATGGGTAGGAGTCGGAAGGTAGGGAAGGAGGTTTTGGAATTTCATAGGGATGGACTAGGAGGTTACGGAGGTTAGGTGGGCTGTGGAAAGACACTCTACGTGGAGTACGAAGAATGTCGTGAAGGATCTTATTTCAGGACAGGATTTAAGGGAGTCGTATCCTTGCTGGAGAGCCACATTTAGAGTCTGCTCCAGTCCTGGAAAGTGTCCCTGTGTGGGAGGTTTTGGGTGTGAGGGGAAGAGGAAGTGGCCCTGTCTATTTGCTTCTGTACCAGATCAGGAGTGTAGTTGTGGGATGTGAAGGCTGTCATCAGGTTATTGGTGTATTGGTTCAGGGATACAGGGTTGGAGCAGACTCATTTGCCATGAAGACCTAAGCTGTAGGAAAGGGACTGTTTGATATGGAATGGTTGAAAGCTGTCATAATGGCCGTACTGTTGTTTGTTGGTGGGTTTAATGTGGACAGATGTGTGGAGCTGGCCATTGGATAGATGGAGGTCGACATCGAGGAAAGTGGCATGGGATTTGGAATAGGACCAGGTGAATCTGATGGAACCAAAGGAGTTGAGGTTGGGGAGGAAATTCTGGAGTTCTTCTTCACTGTGAGTCCAGATCATGAAGATATCGCCAATAAATATATACCAAACTTTGGGTTGACAGGCTTGGGTATCCAAGAAGGCTTGCTCTAAGCATTCCATAAATAAGTTTTCCTCATGGCTGTTCCCTTTAGTTGCTGGTATGTCTGGCCTGGCCCTCAAAAGTGAAGAAGTTGTGGGTTAGGATGAAGCTGGTTAGGGTAAGAAGGAAAGAGGTTTTAGGTAGGGTTGCAGGTGGTCGGCATGAAAGGAAATACTCCATCGCAGAGAGGCGATATTTGTGTATAGGGAAGTGGCATCAATGGCTACAAGGATGGTTTCCGGAGGTAACAGGATGAGTAAGAATTTCAAGCAATCGAGAAAGTGGTTGGTGTCTTTGATGAAGGATGGGAGACTGCACATATTGAATTGAAGGTGTTGGTCTATGTAGGCTGAGATTTGTTTGGTAGGTGCTTGGTAACCGGCCACAATGGGGCGGCCGGGATGTTTGGGTTTGTGAATCTTGGGAAGTAGGTAGACGGTGGGGTTGCGGGGTGTCGGTGGGGTCATGAGGTTAATGGAGTCAGGTGAAAGGTTTTGTAGTGGTCCTAAGGCTCAGAGGATTCCTTGAAGCTCGGCCTGGACATCAGGAATGGGATTGTCCTGACAAACTTTGTATGTGGTACTGTCAGAAAGCTGTCGCAGTCCCTCAGCCACATACTCCAGCCAGTCAAGTACCACGGTTGTGGATCCCATGTTGGCCGAGAGAATGATGATGGACTGGTCAGCCTTCAGATCACAGATTGCTTGGGCTTCAGCTGCGGTGATGTTGGGAGTTGGATTCAGGTTTTTCAGGAAAGATTGAGAGGCAAGGCTGGAAGTGAGAAATTCTTGGAAGGTTTGAAGAGGGTGGTTTTGAGGAAGAGGAGTTGGGGTCTCACTGTGACAGAGGACGGAACTGTTCTAGGTAGGGTTCAATTTGGATGGTGTCTTGGGGAGATGGATCGTGAGGAGTAGGATTAGGATTATTTTTCTTCGTGGCAAAGTGATATCTCCAGCAAAGACTACAAGTTTAGGACAGTAGATCTTTGACTAGGGCTGTTTGGTTGTATTTGGGAGTAGGGCTAAAGGTGAGGCCTTTTCAAAGGACAGAAGTTTCAGACTGGAAAAGAGAGAGTGATTATTGAATTGGGATGTTGTGGTTCCGGATTGTGTGGATTAGCATATTGATGTTTTGGAGGGAGTGGAGCTGGAAGTGGGAGATTGAGTAGATGTATTCATTCTTACAGGCACAACTCATTGCATACAAGACCATTGCCTCCTACTGCTGTGAATTGACTGCAAGTACAGCGGGGAAAGGGAAGGGATGCAGTTATGCTAGAATCATTGTTGCTGAATGGCAGCTGCAGGGAGCCATCTAAAAAGTGCTGTATCAGGCCTTTGTCCATGGTTTCCAATTCTCTGCATCAATAGCCCAGGTTATGCACTGCTGTCACTTAATGGCGGTTCACCTGGACCCAGATCTATAACTGGCTGATGAACTTCTTTGCCTCTAGGAGATACATCACTTCTCGGGCATGGTCTTTGATGCCTGGTTCACTTGGGTGCCCCACTTTCATCTTTTGAAACAAAACTCCTAGTGATACCTGAAAATATTTTTCAGACTCAGCCACACTGTCTGGAGACTCCCATTTGGGTAAGATGAGCGGCACCTTTACCATTGCAGGTCATCGACCCAGTTTTCTGTAGTGGTATCCATCTAGCAATGAGGACTTTCTACGTGAGTCTAGTAAAAGGCCTCTTTCTCTCTCTCTCTCTCTCTCTCTCTCTCTCTTTTTTAAGCAGGGGTCCCTCCCTGTAGTTTTACCGGCAACAGTTGCTTGCTTTCTCCGTGTTCAGACTTCGCCCCTCCAACTGAATCACTGGCTTCTTTTTCCAGCTGATACACTTGTCTTCTGACCCAGGTCAGGTCTCCCAATCATGATCTGCATTCGTTCCCTTCTTTCATATCTCCAGTCTGTTGATGACTCTGTGTTCACCCTTGGCAAGTCTGGCCATCCAGGGGTCTTCTTTAGGACCCCGGGCCATGTTGGCCTCCCAGGAAACGAATGCTGCAGTACAATGATGAAGCAGGCCACCACCTAATGGGCCCTGTAGAATGGACTCCCAGAAAGGGATACCCAGTTGGAATTGAACTGTAGGGTCCTTTGTGTCTTGAGTTCAAAATGGCCCATCTTGAAGGCATAAAACTAGCTCTGTGTGATAAAGTTCTCTACGGCACAGACAAATATATACAGACAGGAAATCTCCGTAAGGGCCCGGTCCTACGCTCAGGAGTGCGGGGAGGGAGGGTTTCCAGCAGTTCCGTAAGATGTCTCATGATGGCGCTGTAGTCAGAAGCAGCTCTTTAAACTGGCCAGAGCAGGCGGCAGGTAGCGGCTGTCCCCACCACCACCACCACCTCCCCTCAAACGCCAGCAAGTTGGACGCAGCCGTGGCCTTGTGGCAGGCGGCATGAGCTCTCCCCTCAGCCTCCCCTCCACTCTACCCTCTGACGTGCGACAGGCACCCTAAGCCAGCGATCCGCCTGACACCTGCTAGCATCTTACAGAACTACGAGGGGACTGTAGGACAGTAGTTTAGAGGGGGCTGCTCCTCTGTATATGTTACTCTGTGTCTACGGTCATGTGGAAATCCCCACTGAGGACCTCTTGAAGAGGCTCAGTTTTTTTCAGTTTCACAATCATATCAGTCATACCAGATTAATGCATGAGCATCTTCTTCATCTTCTTTTAGCTCCCTTGTTGCAGTCTTTTAATCTACCTGTTATGGCTGACTGTGTTTTTTGTTTTATCCATGCAAATGGTTTTTATCCTTCCGATTTGTGGTGGCTACTGTAGCCTGATCTGTCAGGTTCTCACCCCATCAGCAATTTTTATCTGTTTCCCACTGTTGTATTGTCTGTACTGATTCTGGCTGGAGAATTTTTAGTGTGTACAAAGTGGCTATCTCATCTATCATCCCTTATCCCTTATTTTCCTTGTGATCACCCAGCTACAGTATTCCTGCAGTAATCTGTTAATTAAGTTTACCTTGCTCTATTCTCTCTCTGTTTTCCTCCTCCTGTGTTGTCACTGTAGCATTCACTGAGACACTATACACCTTGGGGGTTTCCCCTCTGGGTGTGAAGTTTTAAATTTTTCACTGTGTTCAGTGTTATTCTGTTATGTCTCACTTAGGAAAAGGGGAGTGATAATCCTGCTGTTTACTCCTCTTAAAAATTCCAAAACCACAACAATAAATTAGGGATGGGGTGCAAGGTATGGATGTGGTTAAAATATATGTGCACTATCTGATGGAGCATGTAGGAAATAACGCAAGTGGTGCTTATGCCAGCTGCCACTCACCCTTCCATTCCTCCTCCTTTATCCCCCTCAACTGCCTGCCCACGGCATTCCTTCTGTTTAGATAAAATGAGGGAACACTATTTTTGAACAGCATGGTGTAATGATGTAGAAATGTTATACCTCTGGAGGAGGATTTGTTTGAAAGGTAACCATGTTCTCAGGCATACAGTAGAACCCCGTTTTTACAGTTTTCAAGGGACTTCAGTGAAATGCGGGAAAACATTAAATGGTAAAATATACTTACTGGCTCAGCCTTGCATTTTCATAGTTTGTGTGTGATATATGTACACAATAGGCATCAAAATACTCACCAGGAAGTTTACTATATAATAAAGGTTATCCAAATTTTTACCATTTTAAGCACCAGGTGGAATGGGTAATTTTATGCAAAGTAGAAATTTTTGACGTAATTTCATTCTTTATAATCATAGATGCCGCTGCTGGGCTATGTAACACAGCATCAATATTACCTGAACCACTTCAATAGATATTGGTTGGATGCCACTGCCAGGCTATGTAATTAATACATCTTCAAAATTAGTACCTATTACCGGCATTAATTATTTACGTAGTAAAACTCCAAAAATTCCGTTCCTTTTTGTATATTTCAATGTTCGCATGATGATATTAGAGAATTTATTTGCATTCTCAAGTGCAAATATATGCATAAATATTTTTGTGATGTTTGCATAGGGTCGGCATCTCAAACTATTATCGCTTTTTTGAGATTGTGGGTATTACGGTGGTGCCAAACCGAATAATACCTAACTTTAACAGATAACATTCTTTATTAATCAGAAATATGTATCACAGAAACAATGCAACTCTTTATTCTCACGTCAACAAAGCAGCTGGTTCTCATGGTCTGAGTACATGCCAGCCGCTATCGGAAAGAGGAACTACTCTGCCACAAGGTTATAATATGCAGAGAAACATATGCAAGCAAACCATCAGTATCACTGTTCAAAAAGTCACAAAAATACTTTGTTAAATATTTGCATTTCGCAACAAGAATAAATTCTCAAAATGTGTCATGCTAAGAATGAAAAACTACCAGTTGCATTAAAAAGCCAAGCTGACAATCGGCGCGTTGGAAGTCAACTAGACGCGTACTGCCAACAACAAAATGCAAAATATACGTTTGAATAAATGTAAAGTGTCACTCCCATGAACCACAGACATTGCCGAGGTGGGGTGGCTTGCGTGCCTCAACGATACAGATAGCCGTACCGTAGGTGCGACCACAGCGGAGGGGTATCTGTGGAGAGGCCAGACAAACGTGTGGTTCCTGAAGAGGGGCAGCAGCCTTTTCAGTAGGTACAGGGGCAACAGTCTGGATGATTGACTGAGCTGGCCTTGTAACATCAGCTAATGTGGCTTTGCCACACAGCTACTGCGAACGGCTGAAAGCAAGGGGAAACTACAGCCGTTATTTTTCCCGAGGACATGCAGCTCTACTGTATGAACATATGATGATGGCATCCTCTCGGGTAAAATATTCCGGAGGTAAATTAGTCCCCCATTCGGATCTCCGGGCGGGGACTACTCAGGAGGATGTGATCATCAGGAAAGACAATACTGGCATTCTACGGGTCGGAGCGTGGAATGTTAGATCCCTTAATCGAGTAGGAAAATTAGAAAATTTAAAAAGGGAAATGGATAGGTTGAAGTTAGATATAGTGGGGATTAGTGAAGTTCGGTGGCAGGATGAACAGGATTTCTGGTCAGGTGAGTACAGGATTATAAATACAAAATCAGTTGGGGGTATCACAGGAGTAGGATTGATAATGAATAAGAAAATAGGAATGCGGGTAAACTACTATGACCAGCACAGCGATCGAATTATCATTGTCAAGATAGATACGAAGCCAACACCGACAACAGTAGTACAAGTTTATATGCCAACTAGCTCTGCCGATGATGAGGAGATCGAAGAAATATATGAGGAGCTAAAGGAAATTATTCAGACAATTAAGGGAGAGGAGAACTTAATTGTTATGGGAGACTGGAATTCGGTAGTAGGACAAGGAAGGGAAGGGAATATAGCAGGTGAATATGGTCTGGGCAAAAGGAATGAAAGAGGAAGCCGCCTGGTAGAATTTTGCACGGAACATAATTTAGTTATAACAAACACCTGGTTTAAGAATCACAAAAGAAGGTTGTATACGTGGAAGAGACCAGGAGACATCGGGAGATACCAGATAGATTTTATAATGGTAAGACATAGATTTCGGAACCAGGTTTTGAAGTGTAGAACATACCCAGGGGCAGACATAGACTCTGACCATAACTTGTTGATTATGAACTGTAGGCTGAAACTGAAGAAACTACAGAAAGGTAGGAAAATAAGGAGATGGGACCTAGATAAATTGAAGGAACCCGAAGTTCTTAAGAATTTCAGAGGGAGCTTCAGGCAACAATTGATAGAAACAGGGGAAAATAAAACAGTTGAGGAGGAATGGGTAAAATTGAGAGATGAAATAGTGAAGGCAGCAGAGGACAAAATAGGTAGGAAGGCAAGACCTACAAAGAATCCTTGGATATCACAGGAGATACTAAATTTAATCGATAAAAGGAGAAAGTATAATAATGCAGTAAATGAAACAGGCAAAATGGAGTACAGACGACTAAGAAATGAGATTGTCAGGAAGTGCAAAATGGCTAAGCAGGAATGGCTAGAAGGCAAATGCAAGGATGTAGAAGAATGTATAAATAGGGGAAAAATAGATACAGCCTACCGGAAAATAAAAGAAACATTTGGCGATAAGAAAAACAGCTCTATGAATATCAAGGACACTTATGGAAAACCAGTTCTCAGCAAAGAAGGGAAAGCTGAAAGGTGGAAAGAGTATATAGAGAGGCTCTACAAAGGAAATGAACTTCGAGACAATATTGTAGGAAGGGAAGAGGATGTAGATGATGATGAAATAGGAGATACTATACTGAGAGATGAATTTGACAGAGCACTGAAAGACCTAAGTTGAAATAAGGCCCCTGGAGTAGATGATATCCCGTCAGAGTTACTGAAGTCTCTGGGAGAACCAGCCATGACAAAATTGTTTCACCTGGTGTGTAAGATGTATGAGACAGGTGAAGTACCCTCAGACTTTAAGAAAAATGTTATAATCCCCATTCCAAAGAAAGCAGGTGCAGACAGGTGTGAAAACTACAGAACCATCAGTTTAATAAGTCATGGTTGCAAAATATTAACACGGATTATATACAGAAGGATGGAAAAGCTGGTAGAAGCCGACCTCGGGGAAGATCAGTTTGGGTTCAGGAGAAATGTAGGAACACGGGAGGCAATACTCACTTTACGGCTTATCCTAGAAGATAGATTAAGAAAAGGCAAACCAACATTTCTAGCTTTTGTAGATTTGGAGAAGGCTTTTGACAATGTTGATTGGAATAAACTCTTTCAAGTTCTGAAGCAAGCAGGAGTAAAATATAGGGAGCGTAAGGTTATTTACAACTTGTACAAAAACCAGACAGCGGTTGTCAGAGTTGAAGGGCATGAAAGGGATGCAGTGGTTGGAAAGGGAGTAAGGCAGGGTTGTAGCCTTTCCCCAATGTTGTTCAATTTGTACATTGAGCAAGCTATAAAGGAAAGCAAGGAGAAATTTGGAGAAGGAATTAAAGTTCAGGGTGAAGAATTAAAAACATTGCGTTTTGCTGACGACATAGTAATTCTGTCAGATACAGCAAAGGACCTGGAAGAGCAATTGAACGGAATGGACAGTGTGGTGAAAGGTGCATATAAGATGAATATTAACAAGAGCAAAACTAGGGTAATGGAGTGCAGTGTAAGAAAATCAGGTGATGCTGAAGGAATTAGATTAGGTAACGAAACAATAAAGGAGGTAGAGGAGTTTTGTTACTTGGGCAGTAAAATAACAAATGATGGTCGCAGTACAGATGATATAAAATACAGAATGGCATTGGGTAGAAAGGCGTTTTTGAAAAAGAGAAATTTGTTAACATTGAATATTGATTTAAGCCTAAGGAAGTCCTTTCTGAAGGCATTTGTATGGAGTGTAGCCTTGTATGGGAGTGAAACATGGACGATAAGCAGTGTGGACAGAAAGAGGATAGAGGCTTTTGAAATGTGGTGCTACAGAAGAATGCTGAAGATTAGGTGGGTGGATCGCGTAACTAATGAGGAGGTACTGAACCGAATTGGGGAGAACAGAAATTTCTGGCATACCTTGACTAAAAGAAGGGATAGATTGGTAGGACACATTCTTAGACATCAAGGAATTGTGAATTTAGCGTTGGAGGGAAGTGTGTGGGGTAAAAATCCCAGAGGGAGACCAAGAGACGCGTATAGTAAGCAGATTCAAGTGGATGTGGGTTGTCGTTCTTATGAGGAGATGAAAAGGCTTGCTCAGGATAGAGTAGGGTGGAGAGCTGCATCAAACCAGTCTCTGGACTGAAGACCACAACAACAACAAAGTGTCACAAAACGTGACTGCGAAAAATTTATAAACGCTAAGGTGAAAGCCATGACAGTGTTAATTTATATATATATTACATAATTTTTTTCTTCACAAACTTGCTTTCAAAAAGCGTAAAACATGGGAAAACTATAAATATGTTAACGTAAAAACATTGGTGAATTAACATTGTGAACATAGGAAATTTGATGGGACCGACAAAAAATGGTGTAAATGGCAGGAAAACGTAAAATCTGGGAATGTAAAAGTGGGGTATTACTGTATTTATGTGCCTATGGAAGGAAGGAAGCTTAGGGTTCAATGTCCCATCAACAGCTTGGTCATTAGAGATGGAGCCAATGGTCAAAGTTATGGGGAAGGTAATCGGCCATGCTCTTTTGAAAGGAGCCATCCTGGCATTTGCCTGGAGTGATTTAGGGAAATCATGAAAAACTCAAATCAGGATGACTGGAGATGGATTCGAACCACCATTCTTCTGAATAAGAGTCCATTGTTCCACAACTGCGCCACCTCACTCGTTTATGTGCCTGTGATAACTCAATATCTCTATTGTATAGTTTTTTAAGTGCTGCTTCCCTATTCACTAATAAATAAATAAATATAAAAAAAACTTACATCTTTTATTCCAGTTTGAAGCAGTAAAATCAAAGCTTGAAACTAAAACCGTAGACAGGGAAAAAGAAAAGAATGATAAATATTCGGAGGTTGATGTTACATTGAAGCTTATAGGGAAGAAGCTTAAAGAAGGTAATGCTTTGGAAGCCGGTCCCCGAGGAAGTAACAAGGTTTCTGCCATGGCTGAACAGTTTGCTGTTAAGACACAAGACACAGAGAAGCCCTCTATACAAAGATCGGTAAGTGGTCCCCATTTGTTTTCTTTAAATATGAGTGTGAAGTCTGTTGCTAATTTGTCATCACCATTCAACATATGTTATCTGCATTCATATTTTCTGGCATAAAAAAGGATATACATGATTGAAAGTAAAAGAGTTCATTTAGGTCAAGTACAAACATAAAAACTTATCTGTAGAAATTTCAGAATAAACTTTCTATTTCTCTTGATTGAGCAGATACGTCAAAGTTTTTGTTGTAAATATGAAGAATATTTTTTAACCATTGCTGCACCATTTATGTTATTTCTGACTTGGCACTGGCTCATCTCTGCTTCAAAAGTTTTCATTGTCAGAGTGTTTTTCTAAATTTTATCTTTCAAAATAAACTATATATAGGCCCTACATCTTAAGGTAAAGCTTAGATTACCTTTTCTGCTGAATACCCAGCAGTTATCTTTTCTCAAACTGTATTACTTGATGAACTCTGTAATGCATATTCCATTGGAAAGTACTTTGGTTTTGAACTGCTCTACATACAATCCTTATGAACTGCAAGCCACCAATACTGAAAAGAAATAAGTGATATCCTGTAAACTGTACTGTGGTCAAGTTACAATGGTTACACAATTTTATTCATTGTTACCCATAGTGTGGCAATATTAAATGTGTGTCTATCTTTCTTTCACTTTCTTATAAATTGAACTCGTCCCTTTCTGTTCACCTCTCTCTCTCTCTCTCTCTCTCTCTCTCTCTCTCTCTCTCTCTCTCTCTCTCTCTCTCTTTCTCTCTCTCTCTGTCCCTCCCCTTCATCCTTCACACCAGAGGTATGATGCCTGCATATATTAGTAATAATTTCTATTTACTTTTCAACTACAGTACATTGAAACTTAGGGTGGTATCATGGAAGTTACATTACAATTTAGTCTTCACTATAGTTTGACCCATGAAGTAATGTGTAGATAAAACTGGGAGAAGCATTTGCTCGTTTCAAGCAACAGTTGAATTATATTACTTTGCACTGGAAGAAACCCTAAAGCCTGCAAATAATGCCTCTTGCTTCTTTGGCAGAACTTTTTGAATGTCAGCATCATCAGCGATGACAACTTGCAACAAATAGAATAAATCCACTGAATAACTCGCTAAAATAAAGTTTAATTTGGGTAATGCCTACAACAGTCACAGCATCCAATTCAAAAGAATACCTTCACAGAAAGTGTGACACATGTGCAGACCAAGTCTAAACTCATCTGCCATCATTCCTGGTTCAAACTATAGTGATGATATGATTTTCCACACATAAAGAAATTATTTACAAATATTTTAATGCCTTGTTCATATTGTGTACATTTTCCTGGATATGTAGACACTCCTTTTATATTTATAATATTATCAGGCATATTAATTTGTGTTGAACTTTGCAAATAACAGTTCTGTTCTATAACTTTCAGAATTCCAAAGCGGCACTAATCCTTCCTGCACAGGGTGGATCGGAGATGTGTCATTTCTGTAAAAAGAGGGTTTATTTAATGGAACGTTTGAGCATTGAGGGAAGATTCTTCCATAGAGGTTGTTTCCGATGTGAATACTGCGGTACAACTTTGCGGCTTGGTAATTATTTAATGCTATTTTTTGGTGTTTATCTCTGTATGTTGATTATTAGAACTTTGTCAATTATTGAATCATGTTGAGTTGAAAGGCGTGCACTTTATTTTCACAGCTTATCAGGAGAAGAAAAAATCTATATAGATGAAAGAAAACCAAATATTTTAATGTCAATTTTCTTAGTAAGAATGCTGTTTTCTTTTATTTTTCAAAAATCGTTAAAAACACTTTTCATGTGCTCAGTAAACAGTGTACTCTTAACTAGTAGTGATTAATGAATTTTGTAAGGTATATTTATTGTGTGTTCCTGAAATACACAGTAATGGACATGAATAATGTTAATTATGAAATGTATTATCACTGAGAATTAAACTCATTTAGAAATACACACACACACAAATAAACTTGATTTGTAATACTTGGCTTGATACAGGTTTACTTAAACTAACCATGGTTCCATAAAGTTCTATAGCATACTGAGGAAAATATTTTACTATTTTTCCAATGTCCTGTATATTTTTAAAGTTTCTGGAAATGTTGTTCTTAATTATCTCTGCAGATAACATCGTAAGATTTTGCAGTGAGCTTGGTATTCCGGGGGGGGGGGGGGGGGGGAGGGGGACACTTTTAGCTGCTCCTTGTGTGGAAACATAACAAATAGTGACAGAAATTGTTAGTAACGAGTAAATAAATACTCTTAGTGTGCAATTTGTGATGTGCATACAATAGGAACCTTTGAAAATTTTCAAATAAGCTTGTGGAGCATTTCAGGGATGTTTAATTCCATGAACTATTTTATTAAGTAAGTGTTCTGTTTTTAATAAGATACTATACCTTTAAAAGTGACAGTTTGCAAAGGCCATTCCTTAAATTTCATTTTTGAAGCACAGGTTTGTAGTTCATGATAAATAAAAGGAAAACTTGTTCCAGATTGTGAATCAGATAACACAAGAAGTAGTGTAAAGGAGAAAGAAGTTACAATGAACTGGTGTTGAAGGTTTAAATTTCAGATGGTTATTTATATGTTGAAGATTAGAGCTAAAATGTGGAACAGCAGTCAGGATGTAGATGAATTCTTAGGATAAACAATAGTAGAAAAACTATATACATGGTCTGTTCCTTTTAATATTCTTGTCATTTTAAAACTGACAAATGAATTGGTAAAGAAACTCTAAAGTTAACCATTTTATCTCTGTTTTTTGTTTTTGTTTGTGTCACCTCTAAAAATTGTCATGAACAAGTCAACAGCAAATTTATGCTGTCTTTAGATTTATATTTTCAACACTAGAAATGTTACTTATGAATCAGCATTATTAAAAATTTTCATTATGTATAGTATTTGTTAAAAATCAAGTAACATTTTACTGACATGTGTATTTTCTTTTGTTCAAATAACTACTTCATGTTTGGTTTGATCTTCCAGGTAGTCATTTGTTTGACAGAGATGCTTGCCGTTTTTATTGTACTCAACACTATGGCATGCAAGGTGTACAGAAAATGAAAGCTGCTAGAAAGGATCAAGATAATCATACTGGTGTTGGCAAAGCAAAGGTGCATGGAATTGAAGCGCTCTTGAAAAATACAGATATGGTAAGCTTTCATAATATTATACTGGTCATTTACATCTCACTTTACCCTCAGTGTTTTCACTCAATCAATAGAAATTGCTAAAGAAAATTCTTAAATATAAAGTGCTCCTTGTCATATTTTGAAAAGCAGAAGCTTTGCATGACAATTTTTGTCAGACATCCGGAAAGCAGTTAACCGGCAACATTCAAATGACATATGTGAGAAAAGTTTGGGATTGAATGATTCTTTATAGCTTTTCTGTTTGCAGAATAGGTGAATGAAATTTTATCATGAGTATTTTCTGTACCTCTATTATAGTTTGCTGACATGTACATCTCATGAATTAGCAGAATAATGTATGTTTACAATGTTCTTTCGTGGAAGCTTGTAGTTTCTTGTTTTGCTTCTCAAACTTTTCAAGAGTTATTCACTCAATGAGGAAGCGAATTTCTTAGACTCTTGTTCTTGTGGAAATCAAAATAAAGTTTTACTAATGTCCCATAGCTGTGCAAGAGACTGTGTAATGTCAAAATAGCTGATGCGTCTAATGATTTATGAAAGATTCTTCTACAGGAAAACAGTAATACATGTTATTAGTAAAAATTAAAAAGTTGTCAGATCTTCTGTATCATATTCAAGAATGATTGTTAAAATTTTGAAGTATAATAATGTAAAGTCCACGGTGGAATTAATAATAGAGTAAGGACAGTTTATAACTCATCTCAAAGATGTGGCGACGGGCTGCGACAGGCATATACAAAAGACACATACATACAAGAGAATCTGGTATCTCGGCCCAACAAAATCAAGAGCCCACCAGAACACATGGACTTCGACAGCTGCCATTAGGCAGCGGACACAACCCATGAGTATTGTCACTGCTGCTACAGCACTGTGCGCAGAGACATGCCCATTCGTGTTCACAGCCACACTATAGGGCAAGGAGACATGGCACCCTCTTCAGTCATGTTTTGCCTGCGCTCCAGTATCTTTCATTGTCAACATCATTGTTCTCCTGGTTGTTACTCGACTAAGTCTTGAGTTTGATTTGGTTCCCACCTTGTTGTTTTGGTGTCTGTAACCTTTGTTTGTGTCGCTACATGTTGTCCGCTTATGGTGACACTCTGCTGACATTCTCAGTCAGTTGGTCATTCTGTAGTTCCTCCCGACCCGATCCAACTTCAGTCTCAATAGAGAATTACATTTTAATTAACATTATATTCACCTCGCAGAAGTTCTTTTACAGCCTTTTCACGTGGAACATTTGTGAATTGTGCTGCCGATCAAAAACCACTAGTTTACAAGTGTGCAGCACCACTGTGCTAATGTGGTGCTCAGTGGCGGACAACAGCAGAATCAAAGCAGACCCACAGAACAGCTATCCCTGTTCTCAGTAGGGGTGTACTGAGTCACACTGTCTGAATGTCCAAGTGTAGGCAAAAAGTGCTCCACAGTGACTCTGCAGGGAATGAGCCTTAACATGCGAACAGAAAGATCTCTCAATTGCCACTTGAGGTGTTAATATGCCCTGTCTTCTCCTGGTAAATTATTAGAAATTTTTTCCTCTTTTCTGCCAGATTTATCAGGATAACCCTTCACTAAATGTCTAATACCCAATTTAGTACAAGAAAATCCCCAACTTAAAATTCCTCAAGATAGCTTGCTCCAGCATTTTTTCCCTTCATCAAAAGAATTTTTTCTGCAGTTTATTTTGTAGGGTTTTCATGGTGCAAACCAATCACCTTTTTCTGTGCGATAATTTTTCTCACTGAATATTATCAATACACTCTTGGCATTGTTCAAAATCATACTACGCAGTACACAATTTTGTACAAATAGTCATTATTTTGTAAGTTTACGTAGAAAACTCATCAAGCTTGCACAGTAATTGACTCAATGTCATAGACTACTGATCTAGTTCAAAACTGAAGTTACAATACTTTTCTGCCTGACAGTTGTCACTTCATGACAATGCATGGAGATTTAACAATGAGACTCTTCATCAGAAATTTACTCAAACAAATGTTTCACCCTAAATAGTTCACTAAACTTGGAAAATACAATTTCATACTTATAATGATAGGTGCACGAATGGGAAAATTACTGGCAATTCAACACTATGCAGTGGGACAGAACAAACATATCACACAGGTATGTTCTAAAATTGCCTTTCCCCATATTAAATCACCCCATTTGACATTACATGTACAAAATATGAAGTCTGTAAAAGGCCTTTATCTTTTTAGTCCACACAACAAATCTTTAAAATTTTAGTAATATAGTAAGGACAGTTTTCAACTCACCGCGAAGACGTGGAGACGAGCTGCGACAGGCACATACAAATGACTCAGACATACAACACTTTCAGCTATCGGCCATGGCCTTCTTCAGAAAATAGAACATTCGCGCAATCACACAGGCACACAACACAGTCATACAACCATCACCTCCGGCTGCCGCACTTTGAATCATGCTCTGTGGCGAATCGTGGATGGGAGGGAACGAGACGGGACGGGACGGGACGGGACGGGACGGGACGGGACGGGACGGGACGGGACGGGACGGGACGGGACGGGAAGGGGGAGGGGATAGGAAGGTTACGTCACGGTGGTGGGGATCGGTTAGATGGGAATAACAAGATGCAGCTTACGAATGGAGTGGGAAGGCGGATGAGGGGACAAAAATAAAATAAAGTAATGTGGATGACACCTCCCTATACACCAACATCCCACATGCCCATGGCCTTGCTGCTCTGGAACACTTCCTTTCCCAACATCCCTCTGAACTCGAGCCTGATACCTCATTCCTCACAACCCTCACCAATTTCATCCTACTTAACAACTGCTTTTCCTTTGAGGGGAAAGTTTACCATCAAATCCAAGGCACAGCCACGGGCACCCGCATGGCACCCTCCTATGCCAACCTGTTTATGGGCCGTCTGGAGGAATCCTTCCTAGCATTCCAAAACCTCAAACATCTGGCCTGGTTCAGGTTCATTGATGATATTTTCATCCTAGTTCATCCTTATGTCATCCCGAAACCCAGCTCACTGCCACAGGGATCATATCCTTGTGGAAGACCCCGCTGCAAGACCTAAGACCTTTACCTATTCCAGTCCTGTCACAGGCTTTTCCTACCCTATCAGAGGCTGGGCCACCTGTGAAAGCAGCCATGTAATTTACCAACTGTGCTGCAAACACTGTACAGCTTTCTATATTGGCATGACTACCGACCAGCTATCCATTAGGACGAATGGCCACTGCCAAACTGTGGCCAAAAACAAGGTGGACCACCCTGTGACACAGCATGCAGCGTAGCATATGTTTGATTTCAATGGCTGCTTCACAACCTGAGCCATGTGGATCCTCCCATCCATCACCAGCTTTTCTGAACTGCACATATGGGAGTTATTCCTACAATACATTCTCCGATCCCGAAATCAACCAGGCCTCAACCTACGATAATTTCCCTTTTTCTCTCCATACCTTACAGTTCCTACCCCTCTATCCAAAACCTCACCTATTTTGAGTGGTGCGTGAATGTGCGATTGTGTGTGTGTGTGTGTGTGTGTGTGTGTGTGTGTGTGTGTGTGTGTGCAAACATTTTGTATATTTATTTTATTTTATTTTGTTTTTCTCCCGTCACCCGCCTCCTCACTCCATTCCTAAGCTGCATCTCGTTATTCCCATCTAACCCATCCCCACCACTGTGACGTAATCTTCCTAACCCCTCTTCCCTCCCCTCCCGTCACCGATTCGCCGCAGAGCGTGATTCAAAGTGCGGCAGCCAGAGGTGACGGTTGTATGACTGTGTTGTGTGCCTGTGTGATTGCGTGAGTGTTCTATTTTCTGTAGAAGGCCATGGCCGATAGCTGTCGAAGTCCATGTGTTCTGGTGGGCTCTTGATTTTGTTGGGCCAAGATACCAGATTCTCCTTATTACTTATTTGACATGAGTTATACATATGTCATCTTAAATCACCTCATTCGATGGTACAGTCTATTATTATACAATGAAGTCAAGGAACAATTGACAAAAGATTTTCTGAAAACACTAAGAATACTAAATTATTGAAAAAGATAATTTTGCATTGACACATGAAAGTGGCACACACATTCTGAAATAAAACCAAAGTTTTGAAATCTGCTGTACATACAAAGTAACATATGAATTGCAACAGTTTTTATGTAGCTGGTTTTGTGGAATCTTCTGTACTGATGCCTAAGATGAAAAATATTATCAGATTCTCAGTCAAAATAGCAAATACTGTGGAATACTGACAACTGTGTTTTCCCTTGGGGCAATGAACAGCGTATTGTAGTCTTCAGCTATATGTATTCATGTTTCTATTAATGCATCATATTCACTTTCCACTAGGTTAATGTCGCCTCATTCTTTATTTACCTCCTGAAATCCAGCAAAGAAATTCCTAGGACTAATTACATATATGTACCTACTTAAGTTTCATACCCACTTGCATCTGATTTTCATTAGGTGTTATGTCTTCCAATGTATTTTGGTCATTGATATATTTATCTGTTTTCCTGACTGCCCTAGTATTTCTCAACAGACAAGTTGTCATTGCTGGGAAATGTCTGCCACAATTTAAAACTTTTAATACAAATTTCCCTTTACAGACACATTGGTAACTTAGTTTTAATAACCGTAATTATTACATTAATGGCTTTCCAGGGTGTCTGTACTTATCCATTATTTCTTTTTCTGTCCAACCCGATTTCTTTATTTTTTTAATTTATTTTTTTATTTTTATTTTATACTTTTTTGCATTAATAACAAAATTTGACAAATTGTTCTGTGCAAAACTGGCAAATGTATAACAAAAAAGATTAGATGCTGAATCTAGTGTAAACGCTGTTAGTTTTTACGGGCTAATTGACAGGACATAATTATATGCAATAACCTATTACAACTTGTGGTTGTTTATGTGCACCATTGTCACTAAATCCTCAGTCTTTATATTAAATATGATTTTAGTACAAATATTTTTTGCTTTAGATTTTTCAGAACTCTTTGTATGTATTGATGAGTAATTGAATTATTAGGTTTCTTGTATGTTGTTTTGGGGAACAAGAATAGAAAATATGCGTATTATTTAACAATAGAAAATCCAAGGAATGTGAATAATGCAGGATAAATAACAACTCACTGTAAAAATGTTCACTGAGCTTCTGACAGGTGCAGAAAACAATACAATGACATTCATACAACTTAAACTATATGCCATAGCCTTAATCAGAAAAGGCCTTGGCCGAAAATTTGTGTTAATGTGATTGTCTATTTTTCGTGCCTGTCAACAGCTCAGTGAATGTCTTTATGGTGTGTTGAAATATGCAGATTACATAGAACTTTTCATTTTCTAATGAACTCGATATTGTTAATAAAATTGACTGTAAAATATTCACACATATTTTACATTACATATCTTGGCATATGTAGAGGAACACAGATATATAAATATGTAGATCACAAACTAGGCAAAGAAAAAAGGAAAAATGAAAAAGAAATCTTATTTTCTATTAATTTTGAGCAAAGAGATTGGTGCAGATTTTTTAGGAAGAATTTGCATATAAATTAGTCTGAAGTTGTCTTGGGTTTCAGGTTACACATCATTATAAAATATATCCAGCATTTCAGCTGCTCTTACTGAGAGCCTACATCAGGTATGTTGTTGCCATGTAATGGCAGTTTTGTACTGGCCATTAATCTTACCTTCCCTTCCCTTTTCATGTGGTTTACCTCTTCAATTCCTTTGGTTGATTATTAGTTCCACTATAATTTCATGAATGGAAGTATTTGAGAGTTGAAAAGTACTATACTGATGTTCTTTTAATGTGTCTTCAGTTTTGTCACATGAAGAAGGATAAAAGAAACGTAACAATTTTACAGAAAACTGAAGCATCCTTCTGCAAATCAAAATATATATATTATGCACGTTGGCATGAAGTATGTTAGCGACTGCCACACATGCTGTAAATAATCGGATTTGTTCGTGGTCCTTACGTAAGGGGTGTATATATGTTTCCAAATGTTCTAACTAAGCTACTGTTAAAATCTTCCAGATTGTAAGGTCATGGTCCTTTAACACTTTTGTTCCTAAGATATTATCCAGAGCTGTTCAGGACCTCCTCAAACATGCCTGTAGTCTCACTTCAGTCTTAATGTCAGCAGTCACCTAGGTGTCTGAAGATGCCCAGAACAGCTGTAGACAATATATTAGGACCATTGACATTAGAAACTGGAAAATTTACCATCAGTTGATACATCTGGTTGTGAAACCCTTTCTTGTACAATGTTTTAACTTCACAACTATAACAGAATTTTTTAATTATGTTTGTAAATTCGTGTGTTCAGTTTGTTATCCAGTCTTGGGTTATGTATCACGAGATCATGTTTCAATGTGTAGTTTTTGGAAAGCATTGCCATAAATTCCTCCATTTACTCTTGCCTGCTCCAGTGTTATAATATAATGAAAAGGATACAATGCTGGTGACGATAAAGATCTTACACAAAGTAGTGATATTCTTCTTACACTAAGTTATGATATTCTTGCACATGGTTACACACATGCTCGACTGCGTGCGCACGCGTGCGTACACACACAAATAACAAACATGTTCAACTCACAAATGCAGAACCAATGTGTCCAGCTGCTCTATCCAGAACGCAGTGTGTTGAAATAGAAGTACTTGTCAGGAGAGGGGCTGGGAGGCAGAATTATTCAGGATGCAGGTAGGGGGAGAGGCAGCACCATTTGGCAGGGTGAGTAGGGTCTACATGGTGGCAAAAGGCTGTTAGGTGCAGTCCTGAGAGGTGGGGTGGGGACTGAGGGCAGAGTGGAAATGGGAAGTAGAAAAGGATAAGAGCAGAGAAGGGGAAAGGGGTGGCAGAGAGTGGAGCAAAAATGCAGCTGAGGGAGTGTAAATTGGCAGGAGGGGATTGGACAGAGGGGGTTGAAACCATTGGGAAGGGGATGTGGGGAGAGATTCTTCCCACAGTTGCTAATATGTTACTCTGCTGCCCACCCAACCTCCACAACATCCTGTGCCATTCCCCATCTGAACCCACTGCCATAGTGATCAGATCCCTTTGGAAGACATAAGTGCAAGTCGTACTCAACTACCTATCAAGCACATTCTTATTCCAGACATGTCACAGGCTTTTCCTGCTGGGCTGGGTTACTTGTGAATGCAACAAATCATACACTGGCTGTGATGCAGTTATTGCACAGCTTCTTATGCCAGTATAACAGCCAGCAGGCTGATTTAAATCCAGGGCATCTGAATCCTCCTATCCACTCCGAGCTTTAATGAACTTGCTCCTGAAAGCATCCTATGCTCCACCTGTGGTAGTCTATGCTCCCCACATACTCCGCTAATAGTTTCTACCCTCTCTGTCGAATCACCTACTCCCACTCACATCTCCCTCATCCTCATCATTCTGTGCTCCCTGCACTGCAGACCTTGAACCACTTTTTTCCATTTCTGCTTCTGTTCTGTATCCCCCTTCCTGCTTCTCCTCCCGCCACCCACCCCAACAGCCTCACATTACCGCATCGAACAGCCTTATCCATCCATCTAGTCACTGCTTTCTTTATCCTGCCTCCATTACAAAATCTCTCCCCTCTATTTCCCCCTCCTGCTTTCCCTCCATCCTCCTCATCCATCCATTCTTCCCTCCCCCCATATTCCTCTCCCCACCCCCTTACCCTCCCCATCCACCCTCCCTCACCACCCCCACCCCCACAACCCTCTCCCTCACCGTTCCCCTCTCCCTCACCGTTCCCCTCTCCCTCACCGTTCCCCTCTCCCTCGCCACCCCCACCCTCGCCGCCCCCCTCCCTCACCGTTCCCCTCTCCCTCCCTCACCTTTCCCCTCTCCCTCCCTCCCGCCACTCCCTCCCTCCCTCCCACTGTTCCCACTCCCTCCCTCCCTCCCTCCCACTGTTCCCCCTCCCTCCCTCCCTCCCGCCGTTCCCCCCTCCCTCCCTCCGTTTCCCCTCCCTCCCTCCCTCCCTCCCTCCCGCCGTTCCCCCCTCCCTCCCGCCGTTCCCCCCTCCCTCCCGCCGTTCCCCCCCTCCCTCCCGCCGTTCCCCCCCTCTCTCTATCTCCACTCATACCCTGCATCCTCTCTTCTCACTGCCTTGCTCCAGGGTGCTGCTGTTGTTTGACACAAGGTATTCTGCCTGGAGCAGCCACACACAGTAGTAATGTGTTGTTTCTGTATATGATGTTATGTATTTTGCACGTGTGCATTTGTGCTTCCTTTCTTTTCTGAATCAGGCTTTGACCATAAGGTTAAGTGAGCAGGCATTTTGTCTTGCCTGTAACCACTCAGCTTATCATATTTTCACTATATCCTTTTCATTATATAGCCGATACTCTCCAACATAGGCTGTACATTGTTTGTATTACTTATAGTCCATTTTGAAGACAATTTTTTCAATTACAAATTTGTTATTTTCAATGTGATATAATATTTTTTGTGTGATATTATTTACAATCATGACAAATTACATACTAGGAAGATTACTGACAAAATTAAACTGCAGGTAACAGTAGTAACATCTGTAACATGTGTTCTCTCTTCAAAGTACCATCTTACAAAACCAAATATTCTTTCATCTTCTGAAAGAGGTAAAATACTTGAAGGGAACTAGTTCAACTGGAGTGTTTCTAGAAATTATGCTCAGTTTCTAACTTTTTGTACTAAATCTGTATATATTACAGCAGGATAAAAAATAAAAAAGGAATGACTTTATGTTTAAGAAATCGCGATCTACATGTAAATTATTGTGCAATTCACAGACAAACCCCCTTCACACTAGTTCTGTGTGCTCTCTTCATTCATGATCATATCTGAGCTACTGAATAAAACTGGAATTTTTGTCACTATATGATTTGATTGTAGTATGGCTGTGCCTAATAACACAAACATTTTTTTTCTTAGGCACCAGAGGCAACACCAGACAAAAGTAAACTGCATGGTATTGATGCAATCGATCAAAGGACAACACCAGAACGAATAGAATTTGAAAATCTTGTCACTTCTGATGTTGAAGAGCTACCAGGGGAAATGGATGAAGATGAGTGGACTGATCGTAATTTTGGAACATCAGCTGCAGAAGGCTCTAGTGATTCTGTTTCTGATTTAAGGTACTAGTGTTTATGTAGGAGTTAAAGTTCTGTATCCTACTTGTAGCTGATATTAACTTTTCAACCATATGAAATAATAAATTCCTCCTCACCATATAGAGGAGCCATTGAGTCACAGCAGGCACAATGAAAACACAGCTAAACTTTGTTTTGACAAAAAAAAGTCCTCCTTTGGAATTAGGAAAAACATAAATACACACAAGCACAACTTGGTACACATGTGACTACTGTCGGTGGCTACTTTCATCTGAGACAGTAGCCATGTGTGTGCGAGTTTACTTTTGTGTATATCCGTGTTTCCTTCTACAGAAAATAACTTTAGCAGCATTCTGATGATGCCTGTCTGTGACTCTGTACCTCCTCAAAGTGGTGAGTAGCTATCTATCATTTTAGTACTGTTATTCCATCCTGGAATTTTAATTTTTTTTAAATATAAAAGATGTTTGCAGAATTAAAGTTGTGAGGAAAGGACACATACAATAACAAAACTGAAGTTTTTGCCCATAGCCGTCATCAGATAAATCACATACACAGACATTTATACAACTTGCAGACACAACTCGCATTCTCTGGTAGCTGCACCACAATATTAAATTTAAGTACTAGGAAAAAGAGATATTTTCTACCAGGGTTATAAGCTCTTAAACCAAGGAAAAGTTCCATTGAAATGGAAAGCAAAGTTTTCAACTGTATACACATTGATGAGTGAGCACTTCTAATACTCCTTGATGCACTTCATTAGCTATCTGCTATTACTGATTTACTGTACACAGGTAAACAATAAGCAGCAGCTATTTCACACAGCAAAAGACACTAGTCATAACTTTCTTGAAAGATGAAGTCAGCTTTCATCTTTTTAGTGTAAATCCTTTGCTTGCATAATTGTTTCATTCTTGTTACGAAGTGGTGGACACACTTGGAGATGATGTACTATTATTTTTCTCTCTTTTCTTTGCTTTGGGATGTATGAGGTGCTACTCAAAAATTATAAAATAATTGTTCCTGTGTTCTTTCTAGTATGTATTTTCCTCACTATGGAGATGTTGGGAAACCACTTTTTGGTATGTTATTTTTTCTGTCATCACCTGGGAAGGTTCAGTCTGCCTGTTACAAATTCTTTCACAAGTAATTTTTCACATTTCCCTCATTCTTATTATGACAAAAGTGAACAATGTTACATTTCACAGACAAGCACTCTACCATCTGAGCTATCCCGGCAAGCTTCATGGTCCGTCTTCACAACTTTACTTCTGCCAGTACCTCGCCTCCAACTTTACAGACTTCACATAAGTAACAAATTCTTTCACAAGTAATTTTTCACACTTCCCTCATTCTTATTATGACAAAAGTCAAAATGGTTACCTTTCACAGGCAACCACTCTACAATCTGAGCAATCCCGGCAAGCTTCATGGTCCGTCTTCACAACTTTACTTCTGCCAGTACCTTGCCTCCTACTTTACAGACTTCACATAAGTTCTCCTGTGACACATATCCTTTCTTCCAGGAGTTCTAGTTCTGCAAGGTTCACAGGAGAACTTCTGTGACGTTTGGAAAGTAGGATGTGAGTTATTGGCAGAAGTAAAGTTTTGAGGACAGACAGCGAAGTGTGCTGGGGTATCTCGGACATTAGAGCGCTAATATCAAAAGGCAAAGGTGCCGGGTTCGAATCCTGAGTCTGGTTCACAACAGAAAGTTTCACTTCATGAATTGTTTTCATGTCAGATTCTTTTGACATGTTAAACTGTATTTGAAAACCTGTTTCTTGTAGCCGTAGGACCTTGTTGTAATCTGTGGGATTCCAGTACCAGAAAAACATGTTTTATAGAATACATGACTGCAACCTCCTCCTTCGATACACTATCGACCTTTCACATTGCAGTGTTAGAAATGATCACTCAGAGCTGTGGTGCACTGTTTGTAGGTATGCCATAATTAAAGTCCTTTATAGAGAAAGTAATACCAACTCAGCATTGGCTGCCATTGTTGCATCCTGTCGCTGGTGTGCTTCTATAGTATACCACAAAATGACAACGTGTTTATAATCATTTGAATGTGCAAATGATAGTGCAGTATGAAAAATATATAGTGAAGCACAAGCTTGTGTCATTGAATGCTTGAGATATAGCTACAAGCAGTCAGGGTGATGGAATTTGTAGTCTGTCTGCTAGAGCAAGTTCATAGACAAAGACCTTCATTAGCTTGTTAGTAGGAATGAAATAATAATAAATTTCTGTTCAAGTGAATATTTAATAGATTCTTTAAATATTGACAAAATTTTTTGATGAACAAGGGAGAGATGGCTGGTGGACAGTACAAACTGTTTTACTCAGGCATGGAGAAGAGTGGTATAGCTACGGTGTGGCAATTATGATACAAAAACAGCTGATAAAGAACCTATTGACAGTGGAGTATGTAGATGAATGGTTGATGATGATGATGAGATTAAAAGGTGACAAGAGGACATAGTTTTGATACAAATATACATGCCAACAAGTCAACACACTGATGTGGAAGTAGAGAAATATTATGAAAAGATTGAAGAAATCATGGATAATTAAAAAAGAAATGCTTGCATCATTGTAATGGGTGACTTGAATGCAGTGGTAGGAGAAGGAAAAGAAGAGGGAGTGGTTGGAAGATTTGGACTGTTTAATAGGAATGATAGGGGTGACAGGCTGGTTAACGTCTGCAGAGAAAATTCTCTTATGATTGGGAACACCTTGTTTGAACACCAAAAAAGATGAAGATATACATGTATACCTAGGCTGAATGATGGCAGGTACCAAATTGACTACTTCATTACACAGAATATGTGGTGTCGCACAAGTACAAAGTGCGCGCCACCTACTTTCGCCGCGCGCCGCCATGCACACACGGCGCGGTGTTCTCACGACAGCCACGAGCGCCCTCTGCTGCAACCCCGCTCGTGGCCACCACGGAAAGACATCGGGCACTTCGGACTGAGATAGCAACGAGTTAGGACCTTCGTAATCAGATAGGCACCAGTGAAGACTTTGCTATCGTACAGGCACTAGGCAGGCCTCTAACAACTATATATCAACATTCTGCAGTACTATGTAAAAGTTAAGTATTGTTACATTCTGTGCAATATATATCTCTTTCTAATTTACTCTAGTGTTTATAGTTTCTGGCTGCTCCCCTCCGTACCTGCACCAGCGGGCTATCTTTATTCCTGTGTCGGTCTTATTCCACTCGGCCACCGACACCTACGACGAGGCTGGGACACAAAAGCGGCGACGAAGTTGGGACACAAAAGAATAGGTGCAAAAACTGCCTAAAAATGCAAGAGCATACCCTGGAGCAGACATAGATTCTGACCACAACTTGGTGGTGGCAGACTTGTGCATTATATGAGAGGAGGAAAACCGAGAGAGAAATTTGGCTTAGAAAGATTAAAGGAAGAGGGTAAAAAAATGAGTTGGAAAACACTTTTTTGTCAAAATGGGATAGGGGGCCTAAAGAAGAGACTGCAAATGAGATATGAAAGAGATTGATCCAAAAACTCAAGGAATCTGCAGAAGTAGTTTTAGGGATGAGGAAACTCAAAAGAGAAAGGAAAGAGTGGGTAACTAAGACAGTGCTGTTCAAGATGGAAGTGAGAAGGAATTGGAAGACAGTAGGAACTGAGGAAGGAAAAAGAATGTATAGAATGCTGAATAATGAACTAAGGAGAGAAACAGAAGAGGCAAGGAAGACTTGGTTGAGAGACAGATGTCAGGAAACAGAGGAACTTGAAAAGGGAGGAAAATATGGAATGATGTATAGATTAGCTGCTGATCTAGTCTTTGAAGCAAAGAAAAACAGGACAAGTATTGAAATAGAAAAAAGTGATGACACAGTGGTTCATAAACTGGAAGATGTGTTGCGAAGATGGCAAGAATACATAGAGTGATTATATGAGGCCACTCAGAAACCAAACAATACTGAACAGGAAGAGGAGATGAGAGTTACTGAAGAGGACAAAGGATGCTACATATTGGTAGAAAAAGTAGAAAAGATTTTAAGAGAGGTGGAGAATCGCAAAGCAAGTGGAATTGATAGACTACCAGCAGAGTTGTTTAAGAGCCTTGGGAGTAGTGGAGTGAAGGAATCAATTTATCTGTGTAATAAGAATATTGTAGATGAAAAATTCCTAGCAGGAAAAGTTATATATAAAAAATAGACGAAGATTACTCACCAGGCGAAGGAGCACAGGTGTAACAGCAGCACAAATAAATAGAACACACACACACACACACACACACACACACACACACACACAAACGCTAGCTTTCGCAGCCTAGCTGCTTCATCAGGCAGAAGGGAAGGAGCGGGAAAAGGAAATGATGAGGGTTTTAAGGAAGGGGGTAAGGAGCCATTCCAATCCCAGGACAGGAAAGACTTACTATGGGGGAAGAAAAGGAAGGTGAATAAATACACACACACCCATACATTTACACAGATGCAAACACACCTAGGCAGACATATTATGAAACCAAAGAAGTTAAGAAGTTGAAGCAGCTAAGATGCAAAAGCTAGCGTTTGTGTGTGTGTGTGTGTGTGTGTGTGTGTGTGTGTGTGTGTTCTATTTATTTGTGCTGCTGTTACACCTGTGCTCCTTTGCCTGGTGAGTAATCTTCGTCTATTTTTTATCTATGTAATAAGATATATGAAAAAAGTGAATGGCGAGATGACTTTTTCTCATCAGTAATGATGCCTATTGAGAAGAAAAGAAATACTGATAAATATGAGGATTTATGAACCATAAGTTTGATTTCTCATGCAGCAAAAGTTCTGCTACAGGTGATAAATAGAAGACTGCATGGAAGACTGGAAAAAGGTATTGCAGAGGAGCAGTTTGGTTTTACAAGAGAAAAAGGAACGAGAGATGCTATTGGACTACTAAGAATTATAGGCGAGATATACATCAAAAGAGGAAGAAAAGTGTATGCTGCATTCATTGACTTGGAGAAGGCCTTCAACAGAGTACAGTGGAATACATTAATGGACATGCTAAGAAAGAAGACTGGAGGGATAGGAGGCTGATTATGAATCGATATCTGAAACAGAAAAGAAGAGTACAAATTAGGAATGAGATGACAGAGGAAAGTACAATAGGTAGAGGAGTGAGGCAAGATCGCTGTCTCTCCCCAATACTGTTAAACATATACCTGGAACACATTATGCAGAAATGTATGAAACAAAACAGAGGTGTATGGGTTGGTGGTAGGAGAATAGAAGGTATTCAATTCGCCGATAATATGGTATTACTGACAGAGAGCGAAAGAACTATGAATGAAATGTTAAATGATTTCAGTTAGAACTGCGAGGAATTTGGAATGAAAATTAATAAGAAAAAGACATAATGTATGCTTATAAATGCAAGAAAAGTAGGAACAACAACAAGGCTAGATCAGGAAGTAATAGACAAAGTTAGTGCTTTAAAATACCTGGGAAGCATAATTACGGAAAATATGAGATGCCACAAGGAAGTGAAAACCCACATAGCAATTGCCAAGAAGGCATTTAATAAGAGGAGGAGGCTTCTATGCGGCCGTGTGGACAGGAATCTGAGGAAGAGACCGACAAAATGTTTTATATGGAGTGTGACACTATATGGCTCCGAGACAAGGACACTGAGAAAAGAGGATGAAAGAAGATTAGAAGCATTCGAGATGTGGACTTGGAGGAGGATGGAAGGGATAAAGTGGGTAGACAAAGTGAGGAATGAAGGCGTGGAAGAGTGGGTGAAGAGAGAGAAATTCTAAAGAGGAAACAGAATTGGCTTGGACATTGGATGAGAAGAGGTTGTCTGCTGATGGATGCTATGGAGGGAACAGTGAATGGAAGAAGAAGAAGAAGAAGAAGATACCAAATGGTTGACAGTATAAAATAGGAAACAGTTATGAGAAAACAAAGAGGGTAGCAAACGACAGGACTGCATGGAGAGCTGCATGTGAAGACCTGCCTTAGGGCAGAACACATGATGATGATGATGAACTATTGTTACTTTGAAATAACATGGCCACATGGGAGTAGACAAGCGCTCTGGAGCGCCACATTACGGATCGCGTGGCCTCCCGCGTCGGGGGTTCGAATCCTCTCTCAGGCATGGATGTGTGTGTTGGCCTTAGAATAGTATAACTTAGTTTAAGTAGTTTGTAAGTGTAGGGACTTATGACTGAGCAGTTTGGTCCCATAGAATTACAAACATTTTTGAAATAACATGTTTTAGGATAATCCTAATGAAACTATAGGTTTATGACATATGTCACTGTAAGATCAGAATGAAACATGCGGATTAGGATTATGTTAACTTCTACAGTATATATTGTTGATAAGTTAACAAAGACAATGATTTGAAAAATCAAGCAATTATTTTAATGTTATGGCACCTGTTAACAATATTTACAAACTTATTTTGTAATTCTCATGTTCGTATTCTTGCTCCTGTATTGAAACTTTTTTTTTTCCTCATCAAAGCCCATTATTTTAAAACTATATACTCAGTGCACCTATAAAAGCATGGTAAGCATCTGTTTGATGTGAACCATTAGCTTAGGTGCGTAAAGTGAAACCATCCTTGATGTAATAATAAAGAGTATTACAGAGGTGTGGTCTTTTAGCTCGCACACTTTAGCTCATTCATAAGCAAATGTATTCAAGCACACCCTGTGACATTCCATATTGCTTTCTCTTGTGGGATATTGAGTAGTTTGTATACACAATTTGGAGTTGAGCTTCAACTAATAGAATGACACTGAGGCATTATTCATGGAAGAGTAATAAGAGTGAGGAAAAGTTGCTTTACCATACCGGTAGGTGGATTAGCTGTCTGTAAAACACAGTTGTTCTAACTTGTTTACACTACAACATCTGTTGGTCTGTTGGACACATACACAGTAGTACTTTGTAATGTACCAACTGCTGCTCTTTTGTGGGTACAAGTGTGGCGCGCATGAGTCCCCGAACCATTACGGCCTTTCTTCGTCTTTTCCCAGGCTGCATTTCCTTTCTCAGTTCCATCCTTCCCATCCAATTCCTCCCTCCCCCCGGCCCTAGCTAGGAGTTTACCCTTAAGACATCCGGGCTATCCCTACGGTTCTGATCATGGTTTTAGTGATTATGTTCTTTACTGTTTACCTTTGTTTTTGACCCAGCTTGTTCTCCCCAGGGTGTGAATTCCACTACAAAATCTGAGTTAAGTGTGAGCCAGTTGGTGAAGAACTTCCGATCTAGCCCCTAGTCCATGGAGCCTCCTCCCTTCCTTTCCTCCTCTCCATAGGCCCCTATCTCTGCTAGGTCCCTAGCATGTGTAGCCAGTCTGTGTTGTGGGGGGGGGGGGGGACTTTTATGTACCCCTCTGTCTGAGCCCCTTGATAACACAGGCATCACACTTGGTGACGTCCCATTGTCCATAACCCCTCATCAGTCGTTAAACATGGTTCAGGGAGTTATTTTCCATCGTGACCAACTCCTCCAAACTGATGAAGAACTAAGGGCCAGTTGGAACAGCAAAGTGTTCATTTTGTTCGCAATGTGCAGAGAGGCCCTAAGGACAATCAATTGAACACCAGTGCCTTTATCTTGGCCTTCAAGGGGGTACTCTCCCAGAGAAGGTCAAGTTCATGGTCTATTGATATGATGTGAAGCCATACATGCCACCTCCCATGAGATCATTCCAGTGTATGCAGTTTGGGCATATGTCTTCCTGCTATACAGCAGTCACTCTATGTGGTGAATGCAGATGCCTACTCCACGAGGGGAGCCTCTGTGTGTGTCAATTGCCTCCAACATAATTTTTCATGCTCACTGGACTGCCCAATGTATAAAAGAGAGAAGAAAATATAGGAATACAAGTCATTAGATCATTTAAAGTATCATGATGCTCGTCGAGAAATTGAACAGTTAAATCTGGTGGCTATGGTTTCAACTTACGCCACTAATATCCCTCCCCCTTCCTCCTCACCCCATTCCCACTGTCCTCTTCCCTCTCCCTCTCCTGGACAACCCTTGCTTTCCCTGTGTGTCCCCCTCCAACTTCCTAACCAGAGAAATACTCCCCTTCTCTGGCACTTGATGGTGAAGGTGCCACCTCATAGAGCCCCTCCTCCCAGTGTTCACCAGATCGGAAGTCTTCTACCTCAAGTCAGCCTTTGGACTCACACTCTGCGAGTATCAATATCGCCCATAGGAGAAGAAGAAGAAGAAGAAGAAGAAGAAGAAGAAGAAGAAGAAGAAAGAGTTTCAAATGTCACAGGACAAGGCTTCTCTGGCACTGCCTGATGTGCCAACTTTGTCCTCACAACCAGCTCAACATTCTCAGCTAGAGTCTGATCCCCTGCCCATGGATGTTGTCCCTTCCTCATAAGTGACGGAAACTGACCCAGCAGTGTCATAGGTTTCAATCCATTCACCTCCCATCTGGATGCTCAATCTGTTCTCATCCAATGGAACTTAATGTCTATTACTGACAGCTCCTGGAGATGAAATACCTTATTTACATTTACTCTGAGGCTTGTGTTCTTCAGTTTGTGTTGTTGTGCGGGAACCACATTTCACTAATGGCCATTTGCCGACCGTTCGTGGTTTCAGTGCCTTCTATCGGAACCGTGTTGTCCTCCTACAAGTGTCTGGTGGAGTTTACACCCTAGTTATTATGGGCATTGTTAGTTCATGTATTCCTCTCCATACTATGCTGGAAGTGGTTGCTGTTCAGGTTCACTTACACACCCTGTGAACGATTCGTAATCTGTATTTCCCTTCTGACTGGCCACCTACATCTGCCGACATAACTGCTCTCCTTCAGCAATTCCCCCCTACCTTCCACATTCTTGGGGATTCAATGCCCATCACCCTTCATGGGGCAGTGCTCATGCAACTTGTCGAAGCCACTTCATACACCAGTTCCTTGCAGACCTGTGCCTTCTCAATTATTGTTCCCCAACATGTTTTAGTACTGCTCACAGCACTTTATCCACCGTAGATCTTTCA
Source organism: Locusta migratoria (assembly GCA_026315105.1). Classification (NCBI taxonomy): domain Eukaryota; kingdom Metazoa; phylum Arthropoda; class Insecta; order Orthoptera; family Acrididae; genus Locusta; species Locusta migratoria. Next base: position 335,610,792 of record CM048747.1, on the reverse strand, counting down.
CTTACTTCTCATTTCCTTTCCCTTCATTTCACAGGTCACCACCTATGCAATAGGACCACTTTCTGTTTATTCTTTCACTTCCGTCCAACTTGACGAGGTGCAGGCTGCCCCGTTGGGTTTTCCATCATACTAATTGACCTTTGTATACATCTGAGGTGGCTTTCACACCATCCCCTTCTGCCTGTAAGTTATCTGCCTGATGTTATCTTTGAGATATCTACTTTGATTACTTGAGCTGCTAACATTGCTGTTCCCTACTCAAAAGTCCTAGCTGTCACCCAGGACAGTGGTGGTATGCAACTATTGCTGCAGTGATTTGCGAGTGCCGTCCATATTTGTAACATTTTAAATGCCACCCGTTATAAGCTGCTCATATCAACTTTAAACGCTTTCATGATAAGGCTCGTTATATAATCAAATGGAGCAAGTGCTGGGAGCATTTTGTCTCTTCCTTGGGCTCTTCTGTACCCTTTTTACAACTGTGGGCTATGCTCTACTCCATCCAAGGTTACCAGTGGCTGTCTTCAATCCCTGGCTTTGTCTTACCAGATGGGGTCTGTACTTGCCCATCTGTTCTCACAGAACACCTTACCAATCACTTTGGAAATGCATCAGTGACAGCTTTCTAACTGGAAGCTTCTCTTCTCAAGAAGCAGCTTAAGTTTTATCACTCATCAACAAGAGACTTATAACAAACCTGTTACTAAAATGGGAACTACTTCTGGCTCTTTGGCTTGTGTTCCATTCAGAGGTAACAAGACTGATGTTGGTCCCTTCCTCCCGTCAACCAACCAACAGCTATGAAATGGTTTTATTAAAAGAGACAATGGAATTCCACAGTTACTTGTTTATCATGCAAAAGACAGTATAGGTATATTGTATTCAACATCAGATAGATGTGAATTAACTAGACTTTTCATCAGATTCAGAAATATGAACAATATTGCTCAGTGTGCCACATTAATTTAAATATGAAGCTGCTGTGTGTAGGCTTGAATTGTGTACCATAAAACAGTTTATTAAGTTTTTAGTTAATAGAAAGTAGACTTTTATGGTCCCCCAACCTTTGTATACAGAAGTAAATCCTTAAATTAGTACATTTCTGCAATATAGGTAGTGGCCAGAAATGCCTACCAAGTACCACATGTCATGCAACTGACCAATGGTGAAACACAATTGTTGGCAATCCACACATAAAATGCTGTTGTGACTTTCTATATGCTGGGCATCAGCCATAATACAATTACAGCACCATATGTCAACAGTGCTTTGAATTATTACCACCACTTCTCTCTCTCTCTCTCTCTCTCTCTCTCTCTCTCATCCTTTGCTTTTGAAGCATCTATCTATCATTAATTTTTGAAATTATGGATTCTTTACCAGACATTCTATATTAAAAATATCTTTGAATTTCTCAACATTATTAATTAATAATGGTCTTTTGATTGTTATATAGAATTATTTCTTTTTACTGCACAATCTTTAGATGCTGTGAGTTATGCTGTTCGGTGTTCTTGCTGCTTGAGTTCCAACCAGACAGTAAGCTTTTTTTTGTCTCCCACTGTTATTTATAGCTGAGCTAGATTCCAGGTGTCTGCTTCACTTTTGCTTACTTATTTTTCATGGCTCAACTCCATGTAATGCACTGTCAGATTTTTGTGAGTTCATGGCACTCTTGAAGTTGCCTTAAATTGCTGGAAGAATCAGTAATGATAAACATTATGAGGATGTAAAAGGGAATGAAAACCACTGAATTAAGGTACATAGTGTGTATCCACAGGATATATGACCTATACATGAAAAAGTTTCATTGTGATTTCTCCATTGGCAAAATATTCCTGATTTTATTAAGATATTAATGCAGAAGATACAAATTTGCACACCAGAATGTATTGCAAGAAGTGCTTACAAAAAAAAGGAAACAATATTGTTTATCGTGATGTACATTTAACTACTGATAAAATTTATTAACTTGACAGTCTTACATGAAGATACAAATTTTGACATGTGACTGTATTAAATTAAATGCTTGCAGAAATAAGTTTTTAACTAAAAATAGTAACAATATTATTTATATAAATGTACATTTAACTACTGATGAAATATTTTATTAGTTTTACAATTTTACATTAAGATTTCAAAATAATAAATTAATTAATTTCATCATTAGTTGTATGTATATCAAAATAAATAACATTGTTTCCATTTTTTAGTTAATAAAATTGTTTCTGAGAGCATTTAATGTAATACATTACAATTCAAAAATTTGTTTCTTCTGTCTTAATGTCTTTGTAAATTACGTATCTGATATGTGTCGGCAACATTCAGTTGCCAGTCACCTGAAGATGGCGTAGGAAGCCGAAATTCGGTTCTCAACTGAGTAAATAAATATTATTTGCAGAATATCTGGAAGTGTTTTCCTTTTGTAATGTAAATTGCTTTGTGATGGATTGCAATAGTAAGTGTGACTTCATTGTCAGCATACAATGAGCCACACTTAGTAACGCCCTGTACTTACAAAAATAGCAACACAGTGAACATATACACTTCAGAAACAATTATTGGATGACAGCTGGCCACTACAACTCAACTTGCTAGAATGTCAGTTACAAAATTATTTTAATTAGAGTGGAGTGGACCTAACACAAGCAACCTCTATGGTTAACAACTGCAGTTGTAACACAGTGTGTGCTGCACATAAGGTATACTACCGTAGCAAGTCAAACATGGAAGGAAATCTTTTAAGGAAAATTCCACGGCCTGGCAACAAGCTAGGTAGACAGCACTAGGATGTGGTGGGCATTCACATAAAAGATCAGTTACATGAGTTGGAGCATCTGAAAATACCCAAGACTGACAGAACAGAACTTAGTCTCAAGACAGGGCAGATAACACACAATATAAAATGGACTTCAAGAAATGGGAAACACTAATAAAGTACCAAATAAATCACAAGGATGCAGAATTTAAAAGGGAATACCAAGGAAAAGAGTAATGATGCAAAGTCCACGTTTTGGAACAGGATTCGTATTCAACCTCAGAATAATAGATTCCATAATAGAATTCAAAACTCAATCTCACAGGCTCTCTACACTAACTATAAAAGTTGCAAGTAGAATATACACAATAATAAATGCCCATGCACCAACTAATAGTAAAAATAATAGAAAAGACCACAGAGAGATGTGGATGAGTTTTGGGAGCTTTTAGATCGAACAGCAACAAAAATCATACCAAATTTGTAATAGGAGACTTTAATGCCCAATTGTAAAGGTAAACGAATGTAGAGACGTAATGGGGAAATGCCCAGCACAAAGAAGAACAAGCAAGAATGGAATAAGATTTTTTGGAATTCTGCAGAAATTATGATATGATCTCAAAAATCAACACATTTTTTGAGAAGCCCAAATAGGCTGAAAACCTGGAAACACTCAGACTGGACAAAAGGAGAATAGCAGCTTGGACCCTGTTTGCATGTATAAGAATTACCACAGGAAAATTTATAATGGAAAATTGCTGAGAGGAATGGACACTGGATCATATCTTTTACCTCACTAACAAAGACAAAATCCTACCCAAAAAAGAAGAGAACCTATGGCCCTCATAAATTGATAAATATGGAATAAGAAGTACCAAAAATGAAGGATGGTATCAGAGTCAAGAAATAGAAGCAGTACACTTGGAACTCACAAAACAAAGAAAGATAACTCCAAAATTTTTAAGGAAAATTAAATGCCAATATAAAAAAGATGTGCATTTACATAAAGATACAAATAGTTAGAAAACAAATTCACAAGATTACTACAAAATATGGTCTATAGTAATAGAAAACTTTTAGAAATTTTAGCAGGAATGTTTAATAAACTACTAAATTGCGAGGATCTCGGAGGACTACTTTGAAATAAACAAACAAACAATCTAGGAATCCAGGAAGTCCATGAAACTTCAAGAGCACTCAAGAACTACAAAGCAAATGGACAAGATCAAACATTTGCAGAACTCTGGAAACATGCAGCAGAACCAGTGTAGATATCATTACGTCGATGCATTGTGAAAATCTGGATAAAAGAAGAATTACCTGAACATTGGACAACAGCCATAATGCAGCCATTACACAAAAAGGGGAAAAATCAAATCCAGACAACAACAGAGGGATTTCCCTCATGCACATATAACATCTTATCAAGAATTCTCTATGATCACTGTAAAGATCAACTTGAAAAGGAAGTAGGAGAATGCCAAATAGAATTTAGACCCTGGAGAAGTTACTCAGAACAGATAATCACTTTAAAGTTAACAATGGATGCCTGCAAAAGAAGACAGACACAAAAAGTCATAACCTTTCCAGTCTTCAAAAAAGCTTATGATTGTATTCAATGTTGGATGTATTAAGAAATTTTGGACTTCATCCTAAATTAATAAAATTAACCCTATCAAGTGCCCTTGAGTACTTGATGAGAGAATGGTATAAAGAGAATCCCAGAAACATGAAGACTGGAGACAAGAATGATCAAATAAACAACTGATTAAGATTTGCAGATGACTTAACATTACTAGCTAACAACACACAAGAATCCAGAAATCAGATAGCGAACCAAAAGAATATAGTACAAAAAGGAAGAACTCTTAAAATTATAAGAGATAACATGGTCTACATACAGTAAAAATGTCTATCAATTAAAACAAAATTAAAACACTGTCAATATTGAAGTATAGATAAGAACTTACCATACAGAGGCTCGCTGAGCTGCTGACAGACACGAAAATAAATAATAGCATTCATACAAATTTTCAACTGTGGTCTTCCTCAGAAAAAGAAACACACACATTCAAGCAATCACTCAGACAACTTTACACACACAAGCACCATGTCAGGCCACTGCAGCACCACAAGCATCTAGACTGTGAGTGGGGTGGGAAGTGGAGGGCGAGCCGCAACAGACCACTTAGGGAAACACCTAAAGACTGTACATTTGCATATAGGGGATGCCAAGTAAAGGTGACAATGGAAAGTTTTTCATTGCATGATAGATTGGCATACTTTCCCCACTTCACTCACAGTCTAGATGCTAGTGGCATTGGAGTGGCTGGACATGGTGCTTATTTGTATACAGTTGTCTGAGTGTTTTTTATTTATTTTTTTTTTCCTCGAACGCCATGGCTGACAATCTAAGTTGTGTGAATGTGATTATCTATTTTTGTGTCTGTCAGAATCTCAGCGAACCTCTTGACGGTGAGTTGTTATCTATCCTCTTTTATTGACATTTCAATCAGATTTTCCATTGAAAATAGTGACAGTAATAGTGCCACATGAAGCAGTGTACAGGGAACTAGAGTTCATCACAGATACTATATGTAAGAATAGTATTTCTTTTTTTGGCCTCATAATGAGGACACCAGAAACCAGATTAGCAAGGAAAATTATATAGAAGCTGTAAAATGTACAGCAATAAGTAGGATGGATCAAGGAAATTAGAGAGGACATGGAAGAATGAAAAATAAGTTAAATAACCCTGGATGATCTACACAAAAACACAAAAGGAATCTCAAGAAACTGAAAAACAAGAAAATAAGATTTAAACCAAAAACAGACAAATTATTCACAATGAAAAGAGTATTTACAGATGAGGAAAGACAGAAAAGATCAGAATAAATGTATGGGTTAATTAAGGGGTTGGAGCCCCAATAAGGCCACATGTATTTTATCTTGTACACTTTATTATGAACTTGACAGCAAGTAATACAAGACTGAGAAAATAACATGGCTGGCAGAGCTCATAGACACTGGCTCCCAAAGGCGCTGGGGTGTAAAGATATTTCACACTTTAACTATTGCAGCAAAGGTCGAGCGGTGGCCACATAGCCCACACATCCTCCCCCCCCCCCCCACCCCCCCACCCCGCTCACAGTAGTATCTTGAGTTGGCATAGGGGGCAGGGGGGAGGGAGCAAGACCAGGCATAGAGTGGCACTTGCCTTGGCATTTGGGTGACGGTGAGAGCTTCAACAACGAAGTCAGCAAGGTGTCGTGGGCGGTGGACAGCTCGGGCTGGGCGAATTGACAGGTGAGCTGAGCCCAGCAGAGCGATGATGAGCACCACGGTGGGAAGGCAGGAGGAAGGCGCGAACAGCTGACGGGATGGCAGGAAGAGGGATGTGTTTCAGCAGCTGCCACTTGATGCCGGAAGGGGAGGAAGATGCAGAAGAAGTTAGGCAAAGAATGAAGACTGAAAAATCGCATCAAATGATGGAAATATTGGTGGCAAGAAGAGGGGGGACAGGCACGATGAACTCAGTGGCAGGGGATGAGGGGAGCGAGAATCCAGGAAAGGCTATGGAGGGGAAGAAGTAGAAAGAGCGTGGGATGGCAGACGGGGGAAGGAGTGGCAAGTAGAGGGAGAGACTGGTTTGGAGGAGGGGAGGTGGCTGAATCTGACAGAGACTGAGGAGAAACTGTGTCAATGTAAGTGGGTTTGACCCTATTGATTGAGACAGGATGGGCGCATTGTCTACAGAAATTATGAAAGTATTGTCCCCCCCCCCCCCCCCCCCTTTCAGAACCTGGTGAGGGCCAGAAAACAGGGGCTAAAGAGGGGCACAGACAGTGCCGTCATGGACAAGAAATGTGTTCATGTAGCCAGTGTGTTTGGAATATGAGGAGAAGGAGGGGAGTGACTGGATGGGGGAAGGAGAGAAAATTCTGAGTGGTGGAGGTGGAGTCCATCGACGAGGGGTGGGAGATCGAAAGGAAGGAGGACTAGGGGAAGGGTGGACAGGCTTACCAGGGAGGGAAAGGGTTTGTCCATAGACAAATTCCATTTACCAGTGGAGTGGAGAGGGAGAACTGTCACAAACACTATTAACAATGCTCACTGGGAACATTTGTTGACATAACACTCATACTAACCTTGGAGTGAATCAACTGCAGAGACAACAGTTAGTGCAGAGCGGACGCCAGCTGCAATTCTGTGTCTGTGAGGCGGTGGGCGACGTCCTGATTTTCTGTAACGCAGATGGAGCACATGTTCACAGTCACTCATCCACTTTGACAAGAGTGATCTGATTTTTTAATAGTGTCAAAGAACTCGAAGAAATGGGAAAGCACTGAATGTGAGGTGATGTAGTTGGTGCAGCATGAAGTTCTGGTGGAGGTTGCACTAGTGTAGTGATTACAGTGGATGGTGAAATGATTATTCCTGTATTTCATGGTGAAATTCACATGAAAAAGATTCCCGCTGCACAAAGTGCATGAAATGATGGTGAACTTAAACTCGGAGTCACCAGTATGTGTTAACTAAGGGGTTGGAGTCCCAATAAGACCACATGCATGTTAGCTTGCACACTTTGTTGCGAACTTGTCAATAATAATACAAGACTGAGAGAATAACATGGCTGGCAGAGCTCGAAGACTTTGGGTGCTAAAGACGCTGGGGTGTAAAAATATTTCACATTTTATCTATCAAAGCGAAGGTCGAGCAGTCACCACGAATGAAAAGATACTGGGCAATACAAATAGAGTGAAACATGAAGTTATCGATAAAGAGGACCATAAAATGGTCGATTAAAGTGACCTCCAATGAGGTGGGAATAACAGAAGGGAAATAGGAAGAAAATTAGGAGTGCTGGTCAGGTGTATGTAAGGAAGCACTGAATACTCTGTTCAAGATTTACAAGTGGTGGAGGTTTACGTGGGGAAGATGCTGTGGCTCTGAAGGTTCCAACTGGATTACATTATAGTCAGGAAGAGAATCCAAAATCTGGTACTGGATTATAAAGCATTATCACTAAGGCCCAAGCCACAGATAAGTAAGTAAGTAAGAATTATAAAGCATACCAAGAGTAGAATTTAACAGTGGAAAATCTGATACAATGTCAGTACTGGAGGATAGGTAACAATGGACCATAAAAACATTTGTTGAGCTGCTGATTGTCTAGCTGCAGGCTGATTTATTCTGTTTACATTAGCAATATAAAAACTTCCAATGGATATTTGAAATCCCAGGAAGAAATTTCTGCTATTGTTTGAAATTTATCATACACTCTTACATTACTTTGTGTTTAACAAGATGCATAACATTACCATGTTGTTATAGACTAAAATTTTCAAAAAATAAGGGCTAAGCACATACTGGCACTTATTTCCTTTTTGCCATTTAATTTCTTCTTCTTTTTTGTGTTACTGTATGATATTCTTTGTTTGTGTCGTCATACCCATGACTCAGTTCATTTCATTTCAACCCCTCCTTCTCATCCCCATATACATACAGATTTTGCTTGTACCCTTTATTCTAGTTTATAACTTTAATGAAATAATGTTAAAAATTTTTAGAGATCATCTTTGAAAATTTTATTACAATCATCTTGATTCTCTATATATGATTCATATTTAACACTTACTACTCAAGCAGGATCTGTGTATTTTCTGTTTCTGTTGTATTTAATACTATGAAGTTTTATACAACTGATACAATTGTGATTGTTCTAGTGATTCTGGTGATGATGACAATGAGGTCTTTGAGGAGGCTGTTGATCAACCATTTACAGCTGATGAGACACGTAGATTAGCTGAAGACTGGACACGACGATACTCAAGAAACACTCCTGCAGAAGCTCAAAATGGCAGTATTTCAAAACTGGCAGGACAAGGCAAAGGAGGAGAAGAAAGCACAAGTTTAAATAATGGAGATACTGATGGAGATATGAGTGGCAAGGAATCTGAAAGTGATGGTATGCTTTTTATTACACAAATTTTAAAATATGTATTTCTGCATAATTTTTTTTCTACAAATTTTTAAAATGGAGATATATATATATATATATATATATATATATATATATATATATATATATAACAACTCACCGTAAAGAGGCTTGATGAGCCGCTGACAGGCACAAAAAATAGACATTCATATTCATAAAACATTTTCAGCCATGGCCTTCATCAGAAAAAGAAACACGTACATTCATACAATCACTCAAACAACTATACACACACAACCATCATGTATGGACACTCCAGTACCACAACCGTCAGCTCTGGCAGATTTGAAGTGCAGCAGTCAGGGAGGACAGCTGTATTGTGTGCCTTTGTGATTGCGTGAATGTTCTATTTTCTGAAGGAGGCCATGGCCGATAGCTGAAGTGTTGTATGCGTGTGTCTTTTATACGTGCCTGTTGCAGCTCATTGTCATGACTTTGTGGTGAGTTGTAAACTGTCCTATTACCATATTTTGTGTGTGTGTGTGTGTGGGGGGGGGGGGGGGGGTAAAGAAGAAGGAAGGAGAAGAAAAAGGGAAAGGATGCAGGTTTTAAGGGAGTAAACAAACATACCCATCCACACATGTATACACACACACACACACACACACACACACACACACACCAAGGAGACATATATGTAAAATACCAATATATTTTACATATGTCTGCCTTGGTGTGTGTGCGTGTATATGTGTGTGGGTGTGGGTGTTTATGTCCTGTTTCCCCCAAGGTAAGTCCTTACCTGGGATTGGAATGACTCCTCACCCACTCCCTTAAAACCGGCATCCTTTCCTTCCCCCCCCCCCCCTCCTTCCTTCGTACTTTTTGAAGAAGAAACCTAGGGATGTGAAAGCTAAGGGGGCGCGCGCGTGTGTGCGCGTGTGTGCGTGTGTGCGTGTGTGTGTGTGTGTGTGTGTGTGTGTGTGTAGATGAACCATTGCTTTTTTGCCTGGTAAGTTAAACCATCTTTACTTTTTATAAATATTTTACTGACCAGGAATGTTTCCCTCTATAATATAAAGTGTAAACTGCATAGTACTCAGGGATTGATGTTAGGTGGGAGCATCAAGATGATTTGTGTTGTGTAACACATGTCTAGGTTTCTGGAGTCATGTTGGACAGCATTCTCCATCAAAGAATATTGGGTGTCTCCAGAGAAACAATCCATTTGTGACCATTGATATATTCAGCCAATTTGATGGTGTCCATTTCGATGTAAAAGACTGTCCAATTATTGTATCAGCTGGTAAAAGACATGCATTGGTTGGCATGTCACCCTGCCTGTAATGGTTTAAGTTTTCCCTGTAGTGAGTTGCATATAGGTGGTTGGGAGGAAGGGGAGAAGGAGGGTGCTTGGAACAGGTTTTGCAGTCTGATTAGTTACAGGGGGTGAGTGGAATGTGAACACTGGTGATGACTGAAACTCTCCAGTGAGACATACCCACCCAGCCTTTCTCCAACCACTTTGGCAAGATTGTTAGTATTATTATTTTATTTTATTAATTCTTTTTTTAGCTTTGAATTGTCGAGCTAGGATTACAAAACATCTTCAGTTCCTCTTCTCTCTTTGTTGTTTCCTATTGTTCCAGTACTCTATCTTCTCCCCAAGTTGCCTTTCCCTTTCTGCTGTCCATGTTGTTCCTGTTTTCTTATTTTTCTGTCTTGAAAGCCTTCTAAATTTGGTATTTTATTCTTAAGTGTTTCTGTCTGATACTTCTGATTCTGTGATATTGTTTCATTCTAGTTATCATCATCATCACCACCATCATCATTAGAATCATTAAGTTGTAACACACAAATTGAAGTCAGTAATTCCAATTATTGTTGTATAGTAAATGCAGAGTTAGTTTTTATTAATAACGACAAAATTGTAGTAATTACCTCCACTGGCATAAACATCCAAAAATACTACCTACCTCTGATAGTGAATAAAAAGGACTAACAGCCAGTATATTGGTTCTTTTCTGTGTTGTGAAAATAACAGCACCGTATATTGGTTCTTTGCTGCACAACACCATTGTACTAAGCAGAGCCGGCTACAAAAATTTTAAATTATTTTTTAAAAATCTACATTTGATGAAATACAGCTTAAATGTTACTTGAAGCTATGCTCGAGTTACCTGGGCAAACACTATGAAAATTCATAAAGTACTTTTGGAGATCAGTGTATTCAAACAGGTTGACAACAGATATTACTGTTTTGCAGTTACATTATGGTGTATAGATTATTATTATTATTATTATTATTTGCAGTTGCAGCAGCAGCAGCAGTAGTAATAATATGAATAGGTCTTTCAGTTTACTATTTGTTTAATTTTCTGTATCCATGATAGGCTGTTCTGGGAATCTAGGAAACAAGGGGATAGTGGAAAGGGTAGCAGGGCAATATATTATTAGGAGGGGACAGAAAGGAGGCTGTTGAAAGATGTGAACTTCCTGGCAAATTAAAACTGTGTGTCTGAGACTTGAATTCAAGACCTTTGCCTTTTGTGGGAAAGTAGTCAATTGCAAGAACTTCCATAACATGACACATGCCCTGTTCTCACAGGTTTACTTCAACCAATACCTCATCTTCTACTTCCAAATTTTGCAGAAGTTCTCTTATGAACCTTGCAAGCCTAATACTCTGTGAAGAAATGATATTTATGAGAAATAAATTTGTCACAACCGGGGAGAAGTTCCTGGGATGAAATTTTACACTCATATTCTTGTCACTGTTCTCCCTCATTGAAACTGAGTGGTACAAGCCAAAATGTGCGAGACTCATTTTAATTTTAGTTTATTCTGCATTTTTGAAGGGTAATATATTGTTGCTGTATGCAGCTATTTTATTCAGCTGATAACTTCAGTTTGTTATTTCATCATTTTTATGATAATTTTGTTGTGGTCTAAAGTCCAGAGACTGGTTTGATACTGCTCTCCATCCTTGATACTGCTATCCACCGTACCCTATCCTGAACAAGCCGTTTCATCTCCTTCTAAGAACAGCAACCTACATCCATTTGAATTTGCTTACTATATTCATCTCTTGGTCTCCCTCTGCGATTTTTACGCCACACACTTCCCTCCAATGCTAAATTCATGATTCCTTAATGTCTAAGAATATGTCCTACAATTGATACCTTCTTTTAGTCAAGGTATGCCAGCAATTCCTTTTCTCCACAATACTGTTCAGCACCTCATTAGTTACACAATCCACCCACCTAATCTTCAGCATTCTTCTGTAGCACCACATTTCAAAAGCCTTTATCCCCATCCTGTCCAAACTGTTTATCATCCATGTTCCAATCTCATACAAGACAACACTCTACACAAACGCCTTCAGAAAGGATTCCCTTACACCTCAATTAATATTCAATGTTAACAAATTTCTTTTTTTCACATTCTGCATTTCACATCCTCTGTACTGTGGCCATATGTTATTTTACTGCCCAAGTAACCAAACTCACCTACACCACCTTTATAGTTTTGTTTCTTAATCGAATTCCTTCAGCATCACCTGCTTTTACTAAACTGCGTTCCTTACCCGTGTTTTTCTCTTGTTAATGTTCATCTTCTATGCACCTTTCAACACACTGTCCATTCTGTTCAATTGCTCTCCCAGGTCCTTTGCTGTCTCTGAAAGAATTACAATGTCACAGCAAAACTTTAATCCATTCTCCAAATTTCTCCTTGCTCTCCTTTACAGGTTGCTCAATGTACAAATTGAATAACATTGTAGAGGGGGCTACAACCCTGTCTTACTCCCTTCCCAACCACTACATCCTTTTCATGCTCTTCTTAAAGATAACCACTGTCTGGTTTTTGTACAATTTGTAAATAACGCTCCGTTCCCCTGTATTTTACTCCTGCTCACTTCAGAATTTGAAAGAGTGTATTCCAATCAACACTGTTAAAAGCTTTCTCCAAATCTACTTTTAAGCTTTTGGTTTGCCTTTCCTTAATCTATCTTCTACTTCCTCTTCCCTTTATACAGTATTGTCTCAAAGTTCATTATCTTTGTAGAGCCCTTCTATATACTCCTTTCACCTATCACCTTTCCCTTTTTTGCCGAGAACTGGTTTTCCACCGGAGTTCTTTATATTCATACAGCAGCTTTTCTTATCTCTAAATGTCTCTCTCATTTTCCTATAGGTGGTATCTATTTTTCCTTAGTCATACATCCTTCTACAAACTTGCATTTGCCTTCAAACACATACCAAATTAGGGCAAAAGATTTTGTACTGACTGTCAGTGATACATCAGGATCAGTTGCAGTGAAACAAAATGAAAATCATTTCATTCAACAAAATGTTTTATGGGAATTTATGGTTATGTTGCCTTAATTTAACGTACCGTAAAGGTAACCTTCCACTTTGTATCTTTTGATTAACTGGAAAAAGTATTGGTTTACACATTAGGTGTAAAGAGACTTAGAATAATCTTTGTTTCAGCATTACTGTGTAAAGGATATATTACACCTCATCTTAATTATGATTGCTGAGCCATAGACAGGCACAAAGAAAAGAAAACCCACACAACTAAAGCATTCAGCCAAATCCTTTGTCAGACAATAGCTTTTCTTCATGTCTATCTGTAGCTCAGTGATCATCTTTATAGTGATTTTTCCCTCTGTCCATTTATGGTATTGTTCATATTCTTACCTGGATTGTCTGTTGTTTGAGAACTCTTTGTATCTCTTGTCTCCAGATTTATTTAGTGAAAACAAACCCAGAATTTGAAGGGGTTTTAGGTCTGAAATACAAATATTATGTAACAGATGTCAAATTAGGTAACATATCTTGTCGGTGTGATATTGATTTATTTCTTGTAGTTTATACTTCAATTCATTATTGTTAGTATTTAGTCTGTGCTTAACACTGTGCACTATTGTAACAAATTTATGTTGTGATATTTTACAGAGGATGAGACTGAAACTGCCACAGAAGGTGATGAAGATGTCAAAGCACGAGAATTACGGAAGCAAGAAATATATTTGAAAGTTCCAGAACGTGCAAAAGTACAGAGTGATACAGACTCAGGGTCGAACACTGAGGTGAAGACTGCAAAAAAATCACTTTCATCAAAATTAAATAAGAAGCTCAAAAAATGCAACTTGCAGTAAATTATTTATTTCTGTCAGCTAATTTTAGTATCACATGGAAAGTGAAATTCTCAGTAGCTTTCTAGGAAAAAAAATATTTTCTTGTGAAATATATGTCCATTTTTGTACATAACCAGCACACACGCACACACACACACACACACACACACACACACACACACACACACACACACACACACACACACAATCACATATTTAAAAATCTTTCCCAGTATCACAAGAGAATTTCCTGTGTTTATTTCTGTTTTTAAAAGAAAATAGTAACTACCTTCTTGGTTATGTAGTTGTTAATACTCCTGCTGCTGCTGTTGTTATTATGGTGGTGGTGGTGGCAATTGTTGGTGGTGATGGTTGTTCATGGTGGTGGTACTAGTGGAAACAGACAATAAGATTCACTTAACTAATGCAATTTATTTAGGATCTTAAGGAAGAGAGAGATTGTTGATATTGCTTTGAAATGGCACTATCAGATGTGTATAAGGTAATTATGTACTCAGTATTTATTTATATGTGTGTATGCAGATGTGAAGTTACTTATTTTTTCCCCTAACACAAATCATTAAGTTTTATTTTTCACTTAATGCTCATGCATTGATGTTAACAGCAGGCGTTAATCAATAAAGCATACTTAATAGTTTTCCCCCTAATGTCCTTATTCTCAATCAAAAGCTTAACTTATCATGAGGGATATTTGAAAAGTAAATAGACATGTTAAGTAAAAAGATGAAAGAACTGTCTACTTATTGACCACACCATCCAGGTAACAGGTTTTTGCAAGCCACCAGCAGAGTATAGAAAAATTAATTGAAAGGTATGAAGCATAGAAGCTTTTCACAATCATTAAATTGTTGTAATCAATTATAAAAGGTAAAACACTATTGAATCATTGCAGTTTCTCCTCATCTAGAAATTGAAAAGTTTTTGATAATCACAACTGAGAGCACGCCCGCATTATCTTGAATCAGAAGTCCATTGCCCCATTTGTTAAATTGGAGTTATAGTTAGGAGAAATAAACATTTGGTACATGTTTTCACAGCAGAAGAAATGTGCCAAAAATGAAGCTTTCAGCTTGAATAGGAATATCTAAAAACTTTTACTTTTGTGAGAATTCAGTGAAAATAGGTTACCAGGGTAGAGTATGCTGTTTTGGAGAAATCATTCCTCATTTGCTAATTGTTTCTTTTCATTTTCCTTTAATATATGTAGCAAATAATTCAGCATGTCAACACCGAAAATTGTTTTAAGGTGAGATATATGGAATACAAAATTTGCAGCACATTGAGGTAATGGAAATAAATTTATTAAACAGATTCCTGCTAGTTTGCAACTCACTGCAAAGAGCTACCCCGAGCCACAACACACCACACACACACACACACACACACACACACACACACACACACACACATTAGCTTTTGGCCATTAGCCTTCAACAGCCATACCTCAGAGACACGCCCACCATCTCCGGCCACTGCACTTCGAATAAATTTCTGCAGTGGAGGGAGAATATGGCAGATGCCAGACAGTGGTGGTTCGATGCAGCACAGCCTTAAGAGTCTGCGTGGTGCTGTATACATTTTAACCACTACCTTGCAGCCATCCTGACCCTGCTCCCTCCCATCACCGCAGAGTGTTATTCAGAGTGCAGGGACCAGAGATGATTTGTGTATTCATCGTTTGGTCACAGCTGTCACCAGAAAAATAAAAAGCACACACTCACATTCATAAACTCACTCATTGTCTTCTGCCTGTGTGCCTCCAGGCTTGAGGTACAGCAGCAATATACATGATAGGTTGATCATTTTAAGCAAAAGTGTCTGTTAAACTTGGACTTTAAAATGGATATCTAAAGATTATGAGCACTTCTGCACCTTCGGTACTCTGGAACAAATCTCTTTATTTCAAGCTCTTTGTTTTCCATATTTTGATAGGTGTTAGTGTGGACAAAGAAACAAGTCCAATAATAATGATTTCTGAAGTTGGTAACTTAAAGTTATATGAGCACTTGTTCATCTCTGAAATAAGTGCTGAACCAATGTCTTACCTAGACACTAAGAAATAGTACTGCCACACATTATAAACAGTTTTATTTGAAGCTATAAGTTTCAATTTTCCAGTTATTGCAGCTATTTACAAATTTCAATGACATGTTTCCACTCATCAGATAAAAAGGATTTTCATGTTAGTAGAAATTTTTCTACAAACACAAACAAGTTGATCAGGAAAGCTTTCTTGAAAACTCCAACATGTTTTGCATAGTAACATTACAAAGGACGAAGAAAAAATTTATTCAGCTTAATGCGACACACGAAATCTGATTTTAGGTTTTGAGGGAATATCGAACTTAGTGTGACATGTGTACTGGCTGTTCGATTGTTGTTTGGTGCATTGTTTGATAATGAAACAGCTATGCCAGATGCAGTATTGTTTGTCTGTGCTAAGTTGATGATTCGTGTGCTGGCTATTGGCAGTGGCAGGGGGGTGTGTACCATAGTTGCCAGGAGGTGAGGAGCAGAGAGTGAAAGGCAGCGTCGCAATGTTGGAAACATTACCTGTAAAAATGTGTGCAGTAATATTTTGTGTCTAGGGGCAGTGTAACGTTGACAGCACTCCAAAATAAATGAATGTCCTGGAACTAGTGCAGATGTTTTCTGCTCCTGGTATCACCAGGTAATATCGTCTTCACTTGTCAAGAGCCCATGAGTACAAAAAATATTACAATGATTCAACCACACTAAAAAGTGAAAAGTTTAAAAATTTTCCACAAAATAGAAAAAGAGTATCAGGAGTATGGAACACTACATTTATCAAAATGACAATCAAACCATTTGCGCCAGGCGAGAATGGCTGTGTGATCTGTGGTGCAACATAGTGGAGTATGCTGCCACTGCCACCAGTGGTTCAAGTCCTCCCTTGGGAATGGGTGTGCGTGTTGTCATTAAAATGAGTTAGTTTAAGTAGTTGTGGCCAAGACCTTAGAAGTTTTGTTCCTTGGGATTACAAGCCTTTGAATTTTTTAAAATTTTTATTTTTCTATGAACCATGTACCATAGGTTTTTGTACAGTCACCATTAATTCATTTGGCACATTTAATATCATAACCCTGTGGGCATCATTGTACAAAACTTATTTTTTGACCATATTGTACAATTTGAGTTTTTCAAGTGGTCAGTCTTATTCAATCTTTTTGTCCAATTATTCCAAAGTTTTAAATATGTGGAGAAACCAATGCAAATTTTGCATGGCTTCCTCTGTATAGGGATTCACATATGCCTATCTGGCCAAGCTGAGAAACAGTTACAAATTGAATTAAATTCAGAGACTGAATGCCCTGAGTTCAACTGTGGTAAAGTGTTTCATCCTTTATGATAATACAGGATCAAACAAATTTGCCCCAGCTGAACACAGGGCATTCAGACTATGATTACGCTGTTGTTTTCTTTTTTGTGGTAAATTTTGAAACTTTTCGCTATTTAATGCGGTTTAATCATTGTAATATTTTTGTAAGCATGGGCACTTGAAAATGATGCCATAAAGCACAAATTAATAGTGCATTAATAGTACTAATAGTTAGATGGAAGTATATGAAAAAGAAGCGACTGTGGCTCTGGAGTATATTTTGGGTGTTTCCTATATCAGTTATATGTGACAATGACTGTAATAAACTTTATTGTGTGTGTGTGTGTGTATGTGTGTGTGTGTGCGTGTGTGTGTGTGCGCGCGTGCGTGTGTTCACCCTCTTTCAGCCTTGTCTCCCTCCTCCCCCCCCCCCCCCCCCCAGGAAAAAAATTCTGTTTCTGGCACTGATTGGAATTGTTAATTTGATTTAAAATATCATGTAGGGACAATTTTCACTGCTACCTGTATTTATATTTAAGGGACTGTTTGAGCCTGAGTCTGAATAAATAACATTTCTTCCAATGTTGTATAGAAGTATTGCAATGTGTTTGGGAGAACAGCCAACTAAAGTCTGAAGTCTTTGAATGACTGAACAAAACTAACCCTGTACAACATACACAGTATTGTACTTTTCATTTAGTACCACATTGCTTTATTAAGAAATGACAGAAGAATCACTTTAAAAAAAGAGAGATTACTCAAACATTTTAATATCTCTATGATCATATTGATTTCTGTTTGACATTGCACGATATTTAAACCCACTTGTTGCCGTTTTGAAGTCCTATCAGTAATCTTTTTTAATTTGTAATTTACATTAGCTACAATGGTAATTGAAAACTTTTTGATTGCACACTAAAATTTGAAAAAAAGTTCTGTTGCTTCTTTAGACATTTTTTGGTCCCTTGTTACTTATAAAAGCTGCTTTTCAATGGTACATTTGGGTCCCACATATTTCAATAACTAATATCTATTTGCAAGGACACACTATGTCTTATTATTTAGATCATCCACACTGTGGTATTTCTGCCAAATGTTTATATGGCAAAGAGATACTCCTGAGTTTTATGTGGACTAGTATTGCCTAGTATCGAAATTCAACCAATTGTGTTTAACAAGTAACTTCTACCTCCATTAACCACTTGTAATAGCTGCATACACACATTTTTTTCTCTCTTCTTCCCCCCCCCCCCCCCCCCAAATGTACAACAAAACCCCTTTTGAATTATATAAGTTTCATTGGTCTCCTTGTAGAATTAATATTAAAAATTGGTAATTCAATTTTCATGTTTGCATATTTATATAATGATATGGCACAATTATTATTTTTCTAGTATTAATTCGTGTCTAAATGCATGCCTAAATGTCTCTTTAGAGTGCAGTAATTTTCTTCATTATGTGCCTATCAGCTAAAAAGATTACTCTGTCCACTCATTATGTTTGTGTGTTTCAAACTGATTGAAAAATAATGAGACATTTTGTGTCATTCATATCTGTTGTGAAGCACTCCGATAGATCTGCATAGTTTTGTTCAATCCTGAACTTTCATACACATAAATGTTACCTTCATGTTTAATTGTATGGAATATTAAAAATTAATCTGAATTAATAAATGGACAGGTACATGCACTTTCATATTTTGTAAGCCACCAAATGGTGTGTGACAGTGTATTTAGTGGACCACTGACACTTCCTCACTTTTGTCTTCCAGTCTCGTCTGAGGAAATAATGACTGGAGAAATACCTCCATGTTGACTTTAACCTCTCTAATTTTATCCTCATAGTTTTTGTGAGATATACACAGGAACGACCATTATATTGGATGACTCTTCAAGAAATGTATACTTTATGAACTATGAGAACAGCCCATCACATTATGCAGAACATCTCTCTGGCAGCACCTGCCATTGAAGTTGGCTGATCATCTCTTTGATGCTTTCACATTTGATAAATGAACCTGTAAGAAAGCATGCGGTTCTACTTTGGTTTTCTCCACCTCTTCTGTCAATGCAATTTGGTATGGATCCCAAATTGATGAGCAATTTTCAAGTACTGGTCGAACAAGTGTTAGTTATTTACTTTAGTCATGGACTATGCTGCATGAGGATTCTTTCAGTGAATGTGTCTGGTCTCTGCCTCTCCCTCGATTACTATTGTACTTCCTTCGAAAATCTTACATTTTTACACACACTACTATGCTCATTTGGTGGAATTTTATGAACACCAGATTTCTGAAAGGAGAGTTTTTTGTGTTATAGCCTGATTAAAATTATTTGCTAGTTGATGTGTGTCACATGTTGCTAGAGTATTGCCACATAGGCAGCTAGCTACTGCTCAGCTGTTGGCGATGCACAAATATGGTGGGTCACATAAAAATGCTGTTAATATTATTGTATAATGTGGGCATTGTTGTAAGAGGCTGCCAATAGTTAATGACAGCAATGTGTAAAGCTCTGTTGACAGTTAATTTTAAGTGTTCAGTGACTGAACTGCAGCAGAAGGCATGCTTTGTAGTTTTCAATTTAATTCCAGGTTGTAACTTAATCACATGTGATGTACTTATGTAGCAATCAAAACTGCATTCAACCATTTCCAGCAGAACTAAAATCATGATTTCGTCATTCTTGATGAATATAGCTTATCTCTATGAGCAAACTGAAACGAAAAATTCAGATATAGCACAGAAGGCAAACTGTAATTTCTCGTTACCATTGGTTAGCCTAAAAGATAATATCCTTACACTGGCTAGTGGTTATATGAGCTACCATGTTACAAACCAATCAGCAGGCATGTTTCCTGTTGTCCGCTTAATTACAGGTTATAAAGACACAAGAAGACTCAGATCAGGTAAAAACAACTAAATAAATAAATTAAAAAAAAAAAAAATAATAAAATAAAATTTAAAAAATTAAAAATAAATCATAGGATGAAAAATAAAAGTGATTAAAAAAGTCAGTGCTATTATGACACATCATAACAGTATTTTAACTTAAACAATTCAATTAAGTTAATAAAAATAACAATCAAAATAATTTGTATTTATAAATTAAAATAACTGCGTATGAAGGGAGTTCACACCCACGAATTTTAGCACCAGAAGCTATCACTGTGCTATGCAGGCATGTTTCTATTCGGTTTTAAGTCACAGTACACATCCAGTAACTACCCTAAATTGTAGCCTTTGGAGAGCTTGTATTCACGTAAATCATATGAAGCTGATCTCATGTAAGCTGATATGTGATATAATACTTGTATATGTGCCATTAAAAGATGGCTGGTACAAAAGGATTCAGTAGCGTGTGCTAGGTATTGTACATGGGTACATATTTCGTTAACACTGACGTTCGTGCCTTGTTTTTTGTATGGTTATCATTAAGTGATGAAATGCGAAATAAAAAAGGACAGAACTATATGTGAGGAACACAGCAAATCAAAAAAGAGAGCCAGACAAGAAAATAGAAGTGAAATGACCAGTTCGTTGTGGCAGTCTGGCAACGGGAAATGGTTCTGGCGAGATGTAGTGCACTCTGAGTGGAGGAGAGCAGTTCCAGCACGTGAACTGCAAACTAGCAAGTAATTTTAATCAGACAATAGTAACAATAAGGAATTAGTCATTATGCAACCACTTGATAGAAGTTTCCCTTTCTCGTAATATCAAAGACATTATTCTGAGAAACAATCAATACAAAAATTGAGATTATTTCCCATTAATGAATATTCACAGAATCTGGTTTTTCTTTTTCTTTTTCTTTTTTTATGGCGAAATGTAGTATGTTCTAGTCTTTGGCCAAAATCATTAATATTATTATTATTTCTTTTTTTGTGAATGTCTATCAACTACATTTTAAATTCAGACAAATTAATTGTTTCTACATAGTGTTAGATTCATCAGTAATATAATTATTGATTGGTGTCTGTTCTTTCAGACATGTTGAAAAGAACAGACACCAATGCTGTAATTTTCAAATTTGAAATTTTCAAACATATGGCTGCAAAGCTGAAAATTTGTGCTGGGCTTAGATTCGAACCCAGATTTCTTGGTTTGGGGCAATTGGACTATCCAGACATTCTTCCCTTCCTGCCCAAATTTTCAACTAATAGCATGCTATGATCGTAAGCCCCCCCCCCCCCCCCCACCCGCTCATTAGTTCCACTTGCTCACAGCCTGGTCTGGATTTCCACAAAGGATTGAGCATAGTTGTGCATCTACCCAGAAATTGCCTTTAGGGCATATATGCAATTATTGATATGGTGTCCTGCCTGAACCACTGCAAACAGGTTTGTTGGCGTGCAGGGGGCAATGGTAGACAAGGAAATGATGATGTGACCTCAGATCTCTCTCTGTGAGTTGCCTATTGATGGTCTTTGCCATTACTAAAGCACCAGTTGCACATCGGACCAATTATAATGATTGCTCTAGGCCTCTGAGAGTTTTTTTTCCTTCAGTTGGTCAGCCCTCACATTCTGTCACTTCTCTAAGCTAATGGCTTTCTTCTTGACACTGTGTTTGGCTATGGTTGACTCATTCCTGCTTACTCCACTGAACATGATCATAATTCCTATTTTAATGTTAAAAAATTTGATGATCACTCAAACTGACTTCTTTGAGTCCAACTACACATTCTCCCTCAGATGCTTACATTTCCGTATATTGTTAAAGTGTCACTTTGCGATGCACAGTTACTGTCAAACTCAGTATTATACTTGATAACAGTGTGTTCTCACACATACATACATAGCCAAAGTTTATAATTTTGGCAGTAAAAGAACCAGCCATCCAGTTGCAAATTAAAGTATAATAAACTTTACCACAGTTTCAATTGATATTAATCAATCTTCTTCAGAAGATACATGGACCTACAGTGAATAAGAAAGTAACAATCAAGCTACAGGTAAACAATCTATTGTTTCAATACAGTTGTACGTAGCTTGATTGTTTCTTTCTTATTCACTGTAGGTCCATGTATCTTCTGAAGAAGATTGATTAATATCAATTGAAACTGTGGTAAAGTTTATTAAACTTTAATTTGCAACTGGTTGGCTGGTACTTTTACTGCTGTGAATTACTGTTGCTGTATGCAGCCATGTTTAAGATTTTTATAATTTTGCATTTTCTAAGACTTTGTATACTTATCAATTTGTGACAAATTTGTGAACTCCTTCATGGTACATTTTTAAGATGGCATCACATAGAGAGTATTAATGACAGAAGCTATTTTTTGTAGAACAGTTGTAAGGCAATTAGTGAAAGGAAAACTATTCATTTTGCTGAGAAGATAAAAAAAAAAAAAAATAGAAATTGCATTTTCAATTGATTTCCTTGCTGTCCAAATGCTCTGTAAATGATAAAATTGTTGGGTTGCCATCCAGTTCTGACATAAAAGACCTGGTGTTACTGTTTAAGTATACACATGACATTGAGTGAAAAACAGCTCTCTTTAATTATGAAGATGATAATTACATTTTGCTACAAAAATGGGGAAAATATAGTTGTATGGTGTAAATTATTCTAGGAACTATGTTTTCTACAGTGAAGTTATTTGCAGTCATTTACTGAACACATTGTCTTTACTTTACCAATATCCCTTGTGTGTTTTCTACATTAGATACAAATGCATACACTAAAATAGAAACCCTGCCTTCTGTTGTCTGTTTTGTGTTGGTAATAGTGGCGGTAGACTAAGTTATTGCAGCTTCAGTTGGGTGCCAAGTTTGGTGTTGACGTAACTTCTGCTACAGCATGCCAACTTGAGAGACTACTTAACACTATATTGGTATTAATTCCTTATTATTTCCAAATAACATTCTTCATAGTAGTAGTTAAAATTTGCTATCACTATTGTGTGTTCATGTTTTACATTTTTGTCATAGAGTCTGACTAATGTGTGCAGCTACTGTGTCCTTTTTGTGTACTCCAATCAGGTATTAACTCACTTGAAAAAGCTGTTTTCATATTTTTCTTACAATACATTATTTCGCTGGAAAAATAACTGAAATTCTCAAAAAAATCTTTGAGCAATTTTCATAATTGGTGCATGTGATATTGAAGAACAACTACAGACCCAAATTGTTACTAAATTTTACTCCATGTACATCAGTACAGAAATACATTATAAGATAAAATATGTGAGGAACTTTATGTTGTTAAGTAACATCATTTCTAGCATTTACTACATTAGTCCAAATTATTAATTGGTTTGCACTTATTATTATTATTATTATTATTATTATTATTAAATGCAGAAATTAAGTGTCATATAGTGAATTTGTTTCTTATGTAGATCAAATGTTTCAAGGTCTATAAATTTCATTGTTTTTATGGGAACATAAAACTTTAAGAATTTGACTAAAGCAACTACACTATCATTAAAATGACCAAAAGACAGGCTTCATTTTTTTATTTATTTTTCATTTATTTATTTTCAAAACCATAGGTTCAAAATGTAGAAAATTAGAAAAAATTTAAAGTGTAATTAAAGCTAGATGAAGTGAGATACAAAATAAGTAACCATCAAATATAACTATTTTTTTCCTTTGCCTTTTTGTCTAATTGCTTGGTGTTTGGATGGTACCAGTGACGTACCAGCTGATGCTGTTATCTGTCTCTTTGCTTGTCCTGTCTTTTTATTGATTATTTCTTTATTTCATCATTTTCAAATCCCTTTATTGTTGATGTCATCAAGTTATAGAATGATTATTTGACTACAAAAAGATGAGTCTATTGTATACTGTTGAAAGTAGTTGTTCTTTCCAACAGCTGTCATTCTCATGGACTATAATTCACTGATCTAGTGTTCTTATTGAGGTTTTGTAACATTTTATTTCTGTTTATCTTCAATGAATGTGTGGACTATCTGATGTTATTTTTCACATGAAAAAGTTGTGTGATATGGTACCACAGGAAATAAGTCAAACACACACTAGACTGAAAACTGGACTATGGAATACTTGATTGATCCCTTGTTGAGCCTTTTTGTGAATGTGATCATCAAATAGTTTCATCACTTGGCTTATTGTGTATCTATTACTTTGTACTTTCTACTTACTGTCTTCATTGTCTCTTCTTCCTTTTATATTTCTTCAAACCAGAGAATTTTCTGCTGATGTTAAATACACACATCTATATTGATAGTATTATTTGCACAGTTTCATTATTAATATTTAATGTGATTTCATTATTGACATAGTTTCATTAATCTTATTGAATCCAATAAAGGAAAATCCCAATAGCAAACCAAACAATGACAGACAATAACTTACTTAACTCACTTATTCTGTCTTCATAGTTGATACTAGAAGCAGTTAAAGCAAATACATGAGTGTGATTCAAATAGGCACTTGAATGTGATTTGCAGAGTATCTATGTATGCACCAGAGTACAGCTCAACTAGTTCTGAGCAGGATAGCAGAGTAGACGATTTATGTTTAGTGTCTTAGGAATGGGGAACCAGTTCAGATTGCCGCTGCACCCTCGACTGGTCTCGGTAGAGAGAGACGAGTAAGCAAGAGGCTCCTTTGTCCATTGTGCAACACAGTATTATGACGGTTTTAAATCATGAATGGCTTCAATTCTGTGATTTTAAATCATTTGAGACCACAGCTTGGAAATGTTAAATTGTCCCAGAATCATGTGTTTAATTGGGACAGACAGTTTAAGGGCATCCAAGAATTTTAGAAAATGGTCATGTTAGACAACTCAAGTCTCACACTTGATAACATTCATGCTGTCTGGGAAGTTATTGGAAGGTGATCGCTGATGTACTGTTGAAGAAATCAAAGCAGAAGTGGTTATTGGAAGTGTTAATACCATCATCAGTGAACAGCTGGGTTTTAGAAAATCAGTGGTCAGGGGGTTCCCAAGTTGTTAATAGAACAGCAAAAACAGGTCTGGTAGGAAATCTGGAAACTTCTAAAGTGATTCTAGTAAGAAGGGGAGGATCTGCATTGTGCTTTGTGACTAGATTCCAGAATCAAACGTGGTGAGTTAGGAGTGGCACTCGGTGACTTTTTCGCAGTTATGTACAGTGATTACAGTGTACTATTGCCAATAGTTAAAATCAGCAAAAGCCAGCTACTGAAACAAGAGATATGCCATGCACATCAGAGATATCGTCCTTTTCCATGACCATACTAACCTCACACTGCAAACATGATAAGGGGCACATTAAAGACCGGTGCTGAGAAACACTCATCCACCCTTCCTGCTATCCAGATTTGTCCCCCCATGTGTCAATTTTTATTTTCATCTCTGAAAAAGTCATTTGAAAGGAAACGACAAAAAGAAAAGAAAAGAAAAAAGAAAACCATGAATATGTTGAGGAGGATGTGTGCAATTGCTTGATGAAATGACCTCAAAGTTTTCATAGACAAGCTCAGGCTTGCAAATCACTGACAAAAGTGTGTAGAGCATGAAAGAGGCTATGTAGAGAAAACCTGAATGTTTTGGTTATCTACTTTTACAATTTATATTTGAATCACTCTCATAAATAATGACTACTAGATATATCTATGGAGAAAATTTAAAGAATAAGTTATAGAGTAAGAACATAAAGATGCAATAATATGAATGTTCAATTTTAACTCCAGTTTTGCAGTGGGACGTATCATTTTTACTGCATTAGTCATATTGTTGTGAATAGAAGCATCATAAGAGAATAAACACATGATCATTTAAACATTTTAATGTAAGAATAAGTGCATTCACTATGAATAGAATGAAAATTGTCATTAGATTTCTTTGGGGATTTCAGTATGTCTTGGATTCACTGTGGTAACTCCAAAGCAACTAACTTTAATTTTCCTTTCTGTATATGCCTCATATTTAGTGCAAGTAAAAGTGTGCCTTGAATCCCTTGGAAGACTGTTCTTTGTTAAAATGTTTGTGTATTAAGGTATTGCATTATTTTTAAATTTACCAGTGTATGATTTGTTGCTTTTTCAGGTTCAGTCTGATGAAACAACGGAGTCCAGTGATGAAGAAATTGAAAATTCAGCAACAGAAATAGAAACTGATTCTGAGTTTGAGCATGATGGAACATCCTTCCCTCACAATATACCATCTATAATAATAGATGACAGGAATGTTACAAAAAGAAAGAGATACAACACCGAGGAGCCAATCAAAGTCCATACTCGAGCTGGACATATTCATCCAATAAATGGAACCGTAAAGCCACTATTAGCATCAGTACAAAACCAGCAGGGTGTTAATCTGAAGTTTTCATCAGTTCAACCAGAAACGGCAAATTCTTACACTACCTCAAATTTGGTTAATAGCAAGAATCTACTCAATAATAATGCTAAGTTGCCCACTGCTTCACAACTAACACCACTTATTAATCCTAGGCAGGGGAACTATCTTCTTAACAGGACACATTCAACTGAAGGCATTGCATCAAAAGTTTCTCTAGAACTAAAGAAAAGGTATTTGTTGGGCACATCAGATATTGGTGGCTCAGTGAGGAAATCTGGTTCAGCATCAACAATAGATTCAAAGTTGAAAAACTTTGTTGATACTATATCAGAACATCAGAAACTTTTGCATCCTGCTCCAGAACCCAGTCCGTCTATGCAAGCCTATCTGCAAGGGGCATCAAGAGTTTCTTCTAGCAGTAGTACTCATTTTTCTCCTCCATCACCAACAATTATTGTACCATCACTACAGCTTCCACAAATACAGAAATCGGCTTTGCGCAAAGAGAAAGAGCTACCAGATGTCCAGGGATCCTTTGAGCATGTTTGTGGAAAGAAAGAAACAAAAGTTCTTCTGTCATCTGAGGCTGAAAAGTCTTCTGAAAAAGCAGATCCTGTCAGTGCCTCGGAAATGAGAAAAGGTGACTCCAATGGTCAGACTGATGAAAGAGATCAGAAATTATTGGCAATGACAGAAAACACAAAAGATGCTAGTAATGGGGTGGAAAATTTGACACAAGCGAAAGTAGAAGAGGAAACAGACTACCGGCCCAGAAGTCCAGCCCATGAAACATCCATAGTTGTACCTGACATGCAGTGGAACGTGACTGCAAAGAATGATGATAATAATGAAGAGAATGTTGATGATGATGATAACGACGATGACGATGATGATGAGGATGATGATGATGATGATGATGATATTGAAACTGATTCGTTGTCTTCAGGCAGTAGTTCAAGTGAAAATGATGCAAAGCAGAAAAGTGACTCCCATTCTTCTGGACATTTACCAGAAAGAATCACTCCAAGAGTTGAAATACATGACTCTAGTGGTGTCCTCATGACTGAAGATGTTGATGTACCAAGTAACACAAAACAAGAATCTGTTGCAGAAACAGCATTTACCAAGCAGGATATTGAAGAGTTCACAAAAAGTGATGCCATCAGTGTTGAAAATGTATTGGAGAAAAATGTAGTTGGTGATAAATCTGTAGTTACTGATAAAACTGCCAGTGATTTGGACAAAGTTAGGCATAATTCTGTTAATAGTGATCGAAGTAGCCCATCAACACCTCCTTCAAGAAGTGATTTTTCTGAATCACATGAACATGAAGGTACATTTGCTGCATTAACAGAGACAGAATTATCAGATTGGGCACATGATGGCGATGCTGTAGTTTCAGAAGACCTAGATGATGTAGAGTTTAATATTAATCCACATTTTGTTACCATGAGACACCATAAGAAACCAAGAAGTTGTAAAAATACGACAGAGAAAATGTTTCCTCCAGGATATCAAAAAAGTATTGCTAAGACTGAAGATCTGGATGATGACAGTAATAAAGAGAAGGTGCACTGTCAGACTGAAATCCCTCAAAATCATAACCATGAGATAAAAACGGTGCCTTGTTTATTTTCTGATATAGATAATATTGAGTTTATGGATACAGGAGAAGAAAATGAAAGTGATTCAGATGACGTTTTAGCAGCAACTAATAAAACATTAATAAAAAACAGTGGGTATGTACAGTTTGTTGATTCCGATGATGTTGCTACACCAGTTTTAGAAATTCCAGCTTTAATAGATCAAACCATGCCTATTCCTGTTCTTCCTACATTAATAGTTAGTGAATGTGATGATAATTCTGATGACAATGATAGTAGCCCAAAACATACTGCCAGCAAGGAATCAGCACAAATGTCAAAAGAGGAAGATGATAATTCACTTCAGCGAGAAAGGACTTCCACGGAAGAAATGACAAGTGATACAGACACTGTGAAAGAAAAACTGCCCAATAAGTGTACAAATAATGATTCTGCTTGTGAAGATGAACTGTTTTATACTCCAAAAACAGATTCTGAATCTCCCAAAAATGATGGAGTGTCACACAATCTTGAATCATCTCAACACAATGATTATGCCAGTAATCTTCAGGAACATATACCAGCCTTTAGCAATATAAGAGATTCAATAAATATCATAAGATCTAGACAAAAAAATAAAGACTCTTCAGTATTACAAAGTGGTGAACCTGAAGTAGAGCATTTGAAATCAGTTCCTGCAACCAACATTGAAGATAACTGTGGTTTACATCTTACAAAATCTCCAAATACCTCAAGAAAACTGAAAGAAATATCAAGAGAAAGATCAGTCCAAAAAGATATTGTTCATAAAATGGTTTTAGACAAACATTTATCTCAAAAACGCTCTAGTCAAGATAGAAAGTCAAGGAAATGTTTCAGTGGTGTTTATAGTCCACCACCTCTTGCCCCAAGGCGCACATCAGACCCTAATTTATTTGCACTAAATTCTCCAGAAAAGGATGACACTCAGGTACCATCATGCGTCAAGAAACTGGAAATGCCTACTGTAATCCCTCCATCTCCTGGAGAGATTGATAAAAGATTTAATAGTCCCAATGAAAGTTTACAGGATTTGAAAATACCATTATCTGATGATTCTGCCCTTGTTACTGAAGAAACTGAACAATTTTTTACGCCACTAACATCATTTAAGAAGACAATGAAAGGAAATCGACCACTTTCTTATCATTCATCATTTAAATCTAGTCATCGGCCTTCAAAATTTTGTAGGTCTCCAGAAAAATATTCTTCTTCTCTCCCACATACTCCTCTAACAAATCCTGAAGCATTTTCATTGCCTGATATCACAAAAGTCTTATTCAAAACACCAGACATCACTTTAAAGCCACCTGTTGCACCACCTAGGACGAAACATGAACGTAAAGTGACTGGAGAACTACTAAAAGAAGGAAATAATAAGAGAAAAGAATTCATTTCAAATGACCCCAGAGAACTTCACAAGGAGAGCTTGAATGGGACTCCAAACCTTACTGCTATTGGTGACACATCAATCAAGAGTATCGAAGACCCAGACAGAAGTCAGTCATCGTCCACACCATTAAGGTCACCTGTCAGAAATAGTAGTCCAACTGAAATTGGTGGATCACCTGTATCTCCAAAGCTCTTAGCATCTCCTACGTCAACAGTGGTAAGTAATTTATGCTTTTAATTTTTACCCAATATCTACAGTTTATATATTTGCTTCCTTAGTGGGATTTTTATTTTATTTTATTTTATTTACTTATTTCAAAGAACTAAAGATAGATGGAATTTTGTTGGTGATCTACATACAGTCAGTGAACATTATGTAGCTACTACTGTAAAATTCCTTATCCCATTCCTCACTGTACTATTGATCTCTGATGGCTCAGCTAGAAGACTCAGGGAATTTTCCAATTAATCCCTTTATATTGAGTACTACAGTTCTCACAATGATGAGTTCATTTGTAATAGAGCATCAGTAAGGAAAGAAATAACAGTAGCTGGCCACACACGAGTGGATTTCTCCCATGGGTCAGAACTGCAGGCCAGTTCCATGGATATTCCTTATGGATTTGGTCTGTCTGTCATCAGTCCATTGTTTTCCACTAACATGAAGACTCCACTTGTGAGATCTAGTCTCTCCAATCTGCTCATAGTTTTGTTTTTTTCATATGTAGGGGTTAAATAAGTAGATTTCATATTTTATCCATGCACTCAGGACTTCATTGTTTGTTTGACAGACAAGGCTGAAGGTGACAGATTTCAAAACTTAAAAAGTATGTTGTATAGTACAACATTTACAGTCATTTTATCGAAGTACATTTTTCAATATTGTAACTCATTTATATTTTCAAATAAAAGTTAGTATGAGTAATAGTAAGGAGAAAATTATGGCAGTCTCTTGTGGTTTGAATGTATTCATACAGCCTATATTACCTAAAAGAAAAATTGTGCAAAATAGGTGAAAAAAAGTGAACTACCAAAAGGCAATCTCCACAATGCAGTCTGTATTATTAGAAGCCCTATGAGAATTCTGAAAGGAAGACACCATTCTTTGAAGCACCGGAGTAGCCGAGCGGTCCGGAGTGTCACGTTGAGAATTGCATGGCCTCCCATGTTGGAGGTTCGAATCCTCCCTCAGGCGTGGATGTTTGTGTCATCTTTAGTATAAGTTAGTTCATAAGTAGTTTGTAACTTTAGGGACTGATGACACTGCAGTTAAGTCCCTTAAGCTTTACAAACATTTGAACACCATTCCTGATACTCTGTAAAATGCATTGCATCATAATGCTTGGAAAAATAATACAAATAAGACAGTTATGTGGAATACAGTGATAACCATAGAGCAATGAATTTTTTCTTTGTAGCTACTATAATGTGTGTTTGTACAATTCACATACTCATTTTCTTCAGAGACCTCCATCTATATGAGCTCTGTTCTAGAATTTGAGCACAAATTTTGTAGATTTGGTGTATGATGTGGGTCTTGTTCCACAAATAAGATCTTTTGCAGTACAGATGTGCAAATGTTTGATAGGTTCATGGGTTCCCTCCTTCATCGTACTGGAAGCAAATAGGAATTACCACCTCATGTAAACTACAGGAAATCTTCTAGATTTCCTGAATGTGGATCTCAAGCCGAGGAGGGTGGTTTGCTGATTCCAAGAACTGCAGCTGATGGTTTTGCACAGGAGGGGTCTTTTGGTATTCCAAAATTTGTCAGAAACATCTATGGCCCATAGATACTTGAAAAATCCTCTCATATGTGGCCAGCTGACGGTTGCTTGATCACAAGTTTTTGACTGTTATCTAAACTTACACAGAATAAATTTCAAAAAGGTAGATAGGATGACTAGAACAGAATGTGAAAAGGTCTCTTTTTGAAAATAAAATATGTACAATGTCTTAAAGTCACAACTTGTTTGGACAATGGAGTTTCCTTATTTAGAATTTCAACACTTCGATCCTAATAGCACTGAATGTTATGGATGGATTGAACATTAGAAACACACTGTATTTTCAATGTGAGAATTAAAATATAAATTACTATTGGCAGGAAACATTATAAAAAATGTTGAAATAACATATGGAGATTTTGGTGCTGATAATAAACAGTAAAAGGAGAAAAAGGGCAGGAATAGCAATAAAAGTTATTAAAGTTACCTAACATTATTATTATACGTAAAAATAGTGAAGTACACTTACCAGGCGAAAGGGCACAGGCAGTAATAGTAACAAATAAACACACAGACACACACACACACACAAAAATGCTAGCTTTCGCAGCCTAGTCTGCCTAAGTGTACTTGTGTCTGTGTAAATGTGTGGGTGTATGTGCATTTATTTACCTTCCATTTTTCCCCCAAGGTAAGTCTTTCCTGTCCCGGGATTGGAATGGCTCCTTACCCCCTTCCTTAAAACCCTCATCATTTCCTTTTCCCTCTCCTTCCCTTCTGCCTGATGAAGCAGCTAGGCTGCGAAAGCTAGCATTTTTGTGTGTGTGTGTGTGTCTGTGTGTTTATTTGTTACTATTACTGCCTGTGCCCTTTCGCCTGGTAAGTGTACTTCACTATTTTTACGTATATTTTTCCTTTTAGGAATTTTTCCTCTATAACATTATTATTATTCAGGTTTAGGAGGCAATCTAAAAATTGGTGATGATTCTCTTGTGAGATTTCTTTATTTGCCCAGATCACTTATTTACATAATTGCTTGATGACTAGTTTCAAAAGTGCCTTGGTGTCACATTCTATTCTTGCATACAGTTCGCTTTCCCACATCAATAAGCAGTCATGACATGCTGCCTACTGATATGGGCATGAATACAATATGACACCAAGGCACATTGGATGGATAAATATGTGCATACCATTTATATCATGCCACAGTGTTGCATCTTTTAAACATTTTATTATGCCTGGACAATTAAGATTAGAAAATGGCTCTTTAATGAGTTGAAACTAGTCATCAAGCAATTACATAAATAAGCGATCTGGGCAAATAAAGAAATCTCACAGTAGAATCATCACCAAAAATTATTATAATTAGTAATTTGCACTTAATATTGAGGGACTGATGAGTCAATTTAATTTACAATTTTTAGTATTCCATTTTTAATTCATGGAACATTGCAATCTTGATTCATAATGAAATGAGTTTTCAGTTTTTCTTTGCCATTTTTACTCTTACTCTGAAACTCATATAAATAATATAGTGGTAGATAAAATGATTTGCTTGCTCGCTTGGTGATACTAAAACATACAAAAGTTAAAAGATTCTGTAACATCCAAGAAGCTGCTTTCTGGAGAACATAGAGAAAAACATGAAGAAAGGTGACTAATTTGTTGTTTTGATGGCAGTCGTCATAAGTCCAAAGACTGGTTTGATGCAGTTCTCCATGCTCCCCTACACACTATCCTGTACAAACCCTCCTCATCTTAGAATAAGGAATAAGAACTGCAATGCAACCAATTTCTTTTTGAACCTAACCTGCTTTCTGTATTAGTATCTTGGTATATCATTGTGATTCCCCCCCCCCCCCCCCCCCCCACACACACACATTTCCCTCCAGCCCTGGCGGAGTGGCCAAGCGCATTGAGGCGCTATGCTACGATGCGCAAGGCCGCTTCCCATTTGGGGGTTCGAATCCTCCCTCGGGCATGGATGTTCGTGTCGTCTTTAGTATAAGGTAGTTCATAAGTAGTTTGTAAGTTTAGGTACTGATGACCCCACAGTTAAGTCCCTTAAGCTTAACAAACATTTGCTCATTTGAACTTCCCTCCAATGATAGATTGATGATTTACTGGTGTCTCGAAATAAGTCCCAGCAATTGATGCCTTCTTTTTGTCAAGATATGCCAGAAATTTCTCTTCTCTCCAATTCTGTTCAGTACCTCCTCATTAGTTACACAATCCCACCTAATCTCCAGCATTCATCTGAAGCACCATTTCAGAAGCTTCTATCAACTTTTTCTCTAAATTCCTTTCATCCATATTTCATTCCCATACTGTGCTACACTCCAGGCAAATACTTTCAGAAAGGACTTACTAACATTCAAATTAATATTGGATGTCAACAAATTTGTCTTCTTCAGAAATGACTTTTTTTCCATGGTTTTCTTCATTTTATATCTTCTTTACATCGGCCTTCAGAAGTTATTATGCTACTCAAATAACAAAACTCATTTATTACTTGTATTGTTTTATTTGTTAACCTAATTCCTTGAGCATTCCCTGATTTTTTTAGGCTACATTCTATTACCCTTGTTTTGCTCATGATAATTTTAATCTTTCAAGACATTATTCAATAATTTTATTGATGATTTTCTTATTTTTTCAAATTGTTCTTAATAATAATGAAATTGACCAAAACACTGCTATTTACTAATGTTTGTTTTTTTTTTAACTTTTCTCTGTTACCAAATTTTTAAACTTGCCTATTTATGGTCTTCAAAGACATCAAAATGTCTTAGCTCTTCTTCTCTTTACCTCCCAGAACCTCTTTGTTAGCTTCTTTTTCCCACATCTCCTCCTTGGAAATTATCTATTCAGCCTTGGGTTTGTTGGTTCCTCTCGAAATGATTTGATACAGTTAATTGTGTTTAAGAATTCCTTTCTATTGTGAACAATCTATGATGTAATTTCAACTTCCACTACATCCTTCTATACTTCATCTAACCATTTAAAAGTATCCTTTAAAGCTATGATATATATGGTGAGTTTGCATTCATCCACTCTTAATAGCTGTCCCTAGAGCTTTATCTTCCAATTCCTCATTGTTCCTTTGATCTTTTTAGGGTATACTTTGTAATGTTACCTTGTGTCTGATCTAATAAAATTCTCAGAAGTTAATAATTCAATGCTTTTTTTTCTTGTCTACAGATAAGAATGTAGTATTTGAGTTCAGTCATCAGCAGAGGGTACATAATAAAGTTTTAAGAGAAACATTGAAGTTTGACACTTAGCTCATACATTTTTGAACTTTCAGCTTGGAAATCTTGTCTATAAGGATATGATTTTAATAATTTTATGATACGAATATTATAGACGAAAAATTCCTAGCAGGAAAAATTATATATGAAAAATAGATGAAGATTACTCACCAGGCGAAGGAGCACAGGTTTGATAGTAGCACAAATAAATAAAACACAGACACACACACACACACACACACACACACACACACACACACACACACACAAACGCAAGCTTTCGCAACCCAGTTGCTTTTTCAGGCAGAAGAAGCAACTGGGTTGCGAAAGTTTGCATTTGTGTGTGTGTGTGTGTGTGTGTGTGTGTGTGTTTTATTTATTTGTGCTACTATCACACCTGTGCTCCTTCGCCTGGTGAGTAAGCTTCATCTATTTTTTATATAGGATATGATTTTAAATATATAAAAGGACCTAAGCTTCTGTCATTGTATTAATAAGGGTTGCAATTCCAAAGTTTTTATAATAACTCATTTATTCATCTTTTAGTACTTTCACTTTG
The DNA here is from genome assembly GCA_026315105.1 of Locusta migratoria. Taxonomy (NCBI): domain Eukaryota; kingdom Metazoa; phylum Arthropoda; class Insecta; order Orthoptera; family Acrididae; genus Locusta; species Locusta migratoria. The sequence goes on along the minus strand of CM048747.1, from coordinate 335,575,782 downwards.
ACATTGTACACAATATTAAATGGTTGCCGTCTTGCCCCAAAAACAAGACATAGTCTATACCAGCTGTTTGCTAAACAATGCTGATGTACATCAATTTGCACATACAAATAAGAATGGACTCTGAAGTCATCATCAACAAAGTTTTATAGAAGCCCAAAATAAGGGGTAACAGCTTAGATATTTGAGATTGAATATTATAAATAAATAGTTAATTTAAGTGTTAAATTTTGAGATGTAGATATGTGGTTTAAACAAAGTTGTTCACATATATGCTCCTGACTTGACATTATTATTGGTTACAAACATATACTCAGAATAAGTTGTTAGAAAGTTTTTTACTCTCTTGAGTATGAAAGTTGACTTAATAGATTTTTACACTCTACAAAAAATTTTAACACGAAATTTGTATGTTTCCACTTACTACATGATCTTTTTGGTTTTCCTTTTTTTATTGGTTAGTGAGTTATTCCTGAATTTCTATTTATCATACTTGCTGCACACTACGATTTCTCATACAAAAAGGCAGTTTTATGCCTACAAAGTATATAACTACACTCTTTTTTTTTTTGCATGTAAGACAAGAAGTCTATTGTTATTAAGCAGAGTGTCTAATTGTCTGAAAATTTAAAGTGGTTAACGTGTTTAAATTCTGTATTTTCTTCTTTTCTGCAGGGCGCACTGCACACTGAACACTCCATGATTACCTCTGCAACAGGTAGTAGAAGTGTTCCAAAAGAAAGGAGAAAATCGAAAGACCCTGAAAGGAGGAAGAGTTTAATACAAGCTGTTTCAGATTTCTTTCATAAAAAGAAAGATTCTACTGGCAGTGTTTCTCCCCCTAAGACTCCAACATCTAGTAATCAGTCCCACATTAAAGATGGAAAATTTCGTTTGAAGTTCACTAAAGCAAAGGACAAAATGAAGGTATGTAGGATATAAAATTATCTCTTAATTACAGTGTCTCTTTATACACCATGTCCCATGATGACAAACAATCACGGCACTCAAAATTAAACTCAAAGAAGGCAGTGAACATGTATGTACAAAGTTTTGCACCTAGTAAAATGTAAATAATGTATCACAAACAGTCAAAAGTATTACAACAATAATTTGCAATGAAGTGAAAATTTTGATTTCAGTTAACACTTGCAACTTTCTATCTATGTACGTGTGAATGAACAACAAATTTTGAACAGGGTGTTTTTAATTTTTAACATCATTTATTATGTCTTGAAAAGAAAAAAATACTACTGATATAATGTTTTTTTTATTATTGTAATAAAATATTTTACAGAGATTTTAGGAAAATGTGCGAAAACGAAGGCAAAAAATCTGCTCTCACATTGAGGCTTTAACTGCAATAAGTGTTCTAGTTAAGAGTTAAAATCTGTTGTATGTGCAACTTTAGCAATTACTTTTAAAATATTTTTGGCTATTTTTTATTTCAAATATTTGTACCACACCAGTCAGAGTGCAGTTACTTACAAAAGCTATGGAATGTCAGCATTTCATAAAAATATGGGAGATGAGGGGGATTAAAAACATAGTTCCTCTCTTAGTATGAGACTTTCAAAAATGAGAATTTTACTCACACAGAAAAATATTCACTCTTTTATGTTCTGTGACAGTTGATGGTTTTTTTTTTTTTTTTTTTTTTTTTTTTTTTTTTTTTTTTTTTTAATATACATTAGCATGTAAATAATATAGGACATGCTGTATTTGCTAAATGTTAAAAACTTGGAAAAGAAAACATAAGTAAAAGTACTCAAATTACTTTCTATTTCATTAATGTGTCTCATTATAATGCTGCCTGGATACTGCAGTTCAGTTTCTTCAAACTTTCTTTTTAAAATTCTCTCCTTCATTCTTATCGGATAGATAACCTTATTTTGTTTTGCCTACCTGCAATGTTTAATGTTACATTATATAATATTACGTTTTGTATTTTTAAAGAATGTTTATAGTAATCTTTGCTCCCCAACATTCAATCATCTGGAGCAAATTGAACACTTGTATGCTTCACATTATCATAATGTAAATTGCGACTATCAAACCAAAATACAAAGACAAATACATGCAACCACTCACCTTCATCTTAGTGACGTCATCGTGGTTTTCAGCGCAAACACTGGTTTGATGCAGCTCTTGGGTGTACTCTATCCTGTGCAAGCCTCTTCATCCCTGAAAAGAATGACAACTGAAATTCATTTAAACATGCTTACTGTACTTGTGTCTTGGTCTCCCTCTGCTATTTTGAACCCCCACACTTCCCTTCAATACAATTCCTTGGTAGCTTAGAATGTGTCCTACCAATTGACCCTTTTTTTAGTCAAGATATGTCAGAAGTTCACCCCCCCCCCCCAAATTCTGTTCAGTACCCATCTAATTTTCAGCAAACTGCTGTAGTACCAAATTTCAAAAGCTTCTACTCTCTTCTGAGCTGTTAATTGTCCATATTGCAATGTCATAAAGGGTATACTCCAGGAAAAAGTATTCAGAAAATACTTCCTAACAATTGTATTAATATTTGATGTCAACAGATTTCTCTTCTTCAGAAATGCTTTTCTTCCCAAAGCCATCCTGCATTGTATGTCTGCTTTACTTTGGCCAGCATAAGTCATTTTACAGCCCAAATAACATAACTCTGCTACCACCTTTATTGTATTATTTGAGAATCTAATTCACAGACCATTGCTTGATGTAATTCAATTAGCAGTATATTTCATTACACTTGTTTAGCTCTTGTTAATGTTCATCTTATACATACCTTTTAGGCTACTGTCTATTCCATTCACTTGCTCTTCTGGGTCATTTGCTGTTTCTGACAGAATTACAAAGTCATCAGCAAACTGCATAGTTTTTGTTTCTCATCCCTGAACCTGAATTCTATTTCCAAATTTCTATATGCTTACCTTGCTGCCGCTGTCCAGATCTGTGGCCTGCATGCACAGTTCCATCAAAATGGGGCAGATAAGGATGTACCTGGCACACCTGCTCTGAAGACGGTTGGATGATACACAGCTGCCTGCTTTTAATTTAATTTCATAAAATGCATTTTTATAAAAACCATCAGCTGTTTATTAAAAACCTTATTCATCTACTAGTTTCGGTCATGGACCATCTTCAAAGATAAAAAGGTGTTAACAGAGAATGGTAAAATACATCAAATAAAATAATACAACTGAGATAAACAGGAGTCAGTACAACTGTTGTACTGACTCCTGTTTATCTCAGTTGTATTATTTTATTTGATGTATTTTACCATTCTCTGTTAACACCTTTTTATCCTTGAAGATGGTCCATGACCGAAACTAGTAAATGAATAAGGTTTTTAATAAACAGCTGATGGTTTTTATAAAAATGCATTTTATGAAATATATTACGGCTGTTGACTCTCGCCTCACCAAAGCATTCATTTTTAATTTAATGGATGAGCACCACTTATTATTTATCTTCTCACACTATATTTGTTATGGAATAACTATGTTATTTTAATCATGTGTTGTATTTTAATCATCTGTTATTTTGGCACATCCTTCAATGTCTGAGAAATTCATGCTTGTGTATCTAATTAATTTATTAATCAAATGGGAAATCCAGGCTGCAATAATAACAAAATGAAATTGAAGAGACTAGTACCAACCACAAATTGGAGGCATGGGTTGGCATACAACCACATTTAAAAGAAGATTAAGCTATCAGACAAAGTCTGTCAAAATTGGGAAATTACACTAGCACAGTCTTTCACAAATAACACACACACACACACACACACACACACACACACACACACACACACACACACACACACACTCTGACAGGTAGTCTGATGTTATACATTTACCCCTTCACTACTACTGCCTATTTTGCTCTCCCCTTCCCCCACCTCCACACCCACATGCACTTGTCATTCGCATTGCATTTCTTAATTACATCTCTTTCCACCCATGCTCCATAAGGCAGAGCTATGTTTGGCCCCACACTCAGCTTGCATCCTTCTCCTTTCCCCTTCCCTCCCCTCCCCTCATACTCAGAGTTGCTCTTACCATGCAGTGTTACTAAAAACACAGTGGCTAGAGGTAGCAATTCGTTATGCCTGAGTGTTTATATGAATGAGAGTTTGTTTCCTTTTCTGACAAAGGCTATGGCCAGAAAGTATCTCGTGGGTGTGACTGCCCTTTATATATATATGTCTCTGGCTCAACTATCATTTTGGTAGTGTTGCAAGCTACCTCATTAAATTGTTATTTATTTCATATTATTATTTTTTAATAATTCTGCAATAAATGTCAGTATTGAAGAATATAAGCATATTCCAGTCTATAGAACAACTAACAAACAATGTTTTAATAATATCATCCTCATATCTCTAAGTAAGTACACTTTAAATTGTTTTCTCTGCTTTATGCTCTATAGAAAGTGAAGTGACTATTTTAAGACATTTCTGTTTGACTTTATATGTAATAACTTCACCAACTGTTTTAATTTAAAATTTGTAAAGTAAATAAATAAAAATAAATTCCATCCAGATTGTGTCTGTAAGTTTTCATGAGCTTTGGAAAATGAAATGACCAAAGAAGTAATGGGGTTAATAGCTGTTAGCTTTAACAGAGTGTATCTGAGGAAGATAGAAAAGGAAAGGAATGGTTAGGAGCATGAGGTAGGATGGTGCATAAGAGGAAAGAAAGATCTTAAAATTTAACTACAAGAAATGTGCATATGCTTTCATGCATGGGTTAATGTGTGTTGCTTGTAAGTGGAAGATGACAAAGGGAGGGTTCTCAGAGAGCAATATGAATGAGGTTACATAGGCCTATAATTATTAATCAACATATATGGTAGAAAGACTAAGAAGTTACTTACTCTTTAAATGTAGAAATTTGTTTCTTGCAGCAGAATTTAGAGTTTTAAATTATTTTTAAAGCCATAATTAAATGTTTTGTTATGGTCTTCAGTCCGCAGACTGACCAAGATTCAATATCCAAAGTTTCGTAGTTGTAGCCTAAGATTTGAGTTAACAACAACATATGTTTGAAAATCAATTTTTTGCTTCACCTATTTTACCCGCTTGGTGCGCCTCGGTTGCACAGTGGTAAAGTGCCAGACTACAAATCCAAAGGTCGCGGGTTTGATCCCCGCCAGGTCCTAGGATTTTTATCTGTCATTTTCCACGTCTTTCACCTCTGGCAGTATTGCTCATGTGAAAAATACCGAGTAGCACCGTGGTTCGGAACCCACGTTAAACTGTAGGTCCCCCTATAACTGGCTGGGTAAGTCAGTTCAAGGTCGGAGGAAGGCAACGGCATACCACCTCCAAACAGGACCATGCCTAGTAAAGCACTGTGGTGTTCAAACCAATCTTCGGATTGTTGACTGCTTTACCTTTTTTTTTTATGTGACGAATATCAAAACATGCCGAAACACGTGTCTTTTAAATTCGAACCCTGAATTAAAATCCGAAATTTTGTAGTTCTAGCTTCAAAATTGCCTAAATAGCTACGTATTTTCAAAAAATGTTTCATCCCCTATTTCACCCCCTTACGGACGGAATATCGAAAACTCGCTTCTTAAATGACGCCTACAGAGTAAGATCAACACCCTCCACAAAGTTCTAGTTTCTATCTTCAGTGGTTTGGGCTGGGCGATAATGAGTCAGTCAGGCAGTCAATCAGTCAGTCAGGACACTTCCTTTTATGTATAGAGATAATGTGAGTATTGTCTTCTAAGCTCCCACATTTCTTCTAAATCCAAACTGATTTTCCCATGGTCATAATCTACCAGTTTTTTTATTTATTTGTAAATAATTCGTGTTAGTATTTTTCAAAAGAGATAGATCGGCTGGCCAGTACTTACCTTTTTCTGTACCGCCAAGAGTCACACACAGAAAGAAAAAAGGACGGAAATAAAACAAGCTTGTGGAACTGGGTTTCTTCTTCAGGTAAGAGAGAAGGGAAGACAAAAGGAATTGGAAAGGAAGGGGGAGGTAATTCATGAGGATGGTGTTTGAGGATTGTGGAAGTCTGACTTCCACAATCTTCAAACACCAGCCTCATGACCTATGTAGTGAATTTCCTTCCCCTTTTTTTTCCCGTTCCTTCTTTCTTTCCTTCTCTCTTACCTGAAGAAGGAACCCAGTTCCAAAATCTTGTTTTATTTTTGTCCTTTTTTTTCTTTCTTTGTGTGACTATCGGTGGTACAGTCAAAAGGTAAGTACTGGCCAGCCAATCTATCTCTTTTAAAAAACAATATATCATCTCTATGGAGAATTTCTATCAATAATCGTGTTATTATATTGCATCCATGACTTGTTAAACTGATAGTTCTATAATTTTCACATTTATACACACATATGTTCGGACTAAAATTTTAATTTTAAATATTTAGGATAATGTAGGTTCTTGTTTTATATCTTAAGCTTTTCTAGTGCTCCCAAAGCCTATGCTGCCATCCCCCCCCCCCCCCCCCCCCACTATAGCATTCAGTGTGTTCTTTCTTATACATTTGTTTGAGCACCAGTGATGGTATTCCAGATTTATTGTTTGTGGTCTATTAAGTTCTTGTCATAAAGTGCTCCACTCTTCTCTGCCAGTGAAACTTTCATATTATATAATAATGGAAATTACAGGTTGGAATTAAACAATATAATAAGGACAGTATACTAACTCATTGCAAGGATATGATGATGAGCTGTGACAGGCACATAAAAAAGATACACACATACAACACTTAACCTATCAGCCACGGCCTTCTTTAGAAAATAGAACATTCATGCAATCACACAGGCACACAACCGCTATCTCTGACATTGTGTTGTGTACCTGTGTGATTGCGTGAATGTTGTATTTTTTAAAGAAGGCCATGGCTGACAGCTTAAGTGTGTATGTGTGTGTCTTTTTTATGTTCCTGTTGCAGCTCATTGTCAGTCTTTGCAGTGAGTTGTAAACTGTCCTTATATTATTGTTTTATGTAATTGTATGTAATGTAAAGGTTCCTTGCTTTGTGGAGAAACACAGTTTAATACAATTAATCAAATAGCAACTGCCCTCAATTAATGATGGTAGTAACTGATGCAAATTAATGTTGTTACTGGACATGAACTGACAGTTTCATCTTACAGTATTCATGTTTAGCTTACATTTGGTGCTGTTTACATCAGTTGTCAGTCATTTTCCAGACTGTAGCAAAAGCTCCTTGGAATGATAGGCTCTCTGGCAAAAACACATTATAAGAAATTGCCTATTTAAGTGTAACTGTACCTAATGACAAACAAAAATAGTGTAAACAAAACTCTCAAGTAGATCATCCATCTCAGTTTTAGGTGAATTTCATCAAAATTTCACACATTATTACATTGTTCTATTGACTACTTGTATGAAAATGGCCAGCATAGAAACATTTGGAGTATGAACTTTTATTTTGAACTATTGTGGAGATTATTTTTGTTTGTTATTAGGTACAGTTACAATTAAACAGTCAATGTCATACATCATTTGTTGGCTGTGGCATGACACCATCTCAATGAACTTTCTCCACAAAGATGGAAAAATGCCTCATAACTAATGTAAACAACAACAATAATAAATCTAATCTAAAAGTGAGCAGCCATAGAATGAGTCTGTCAGTTTTAAACCAGCAGTTGTGCTACTTGCATAAATAAACAGCATTGTTAATATTGGCTGGTTGCTTCTGTCTTCAACTTGTATTATGTACTCAGCCACAGTCTCAAAGAGTCAGTTTTCGACAAAATACCATTAACATATTTTAAAATCAAGAAAATTTAGACCAAAGGTGTGTATGAGAATGTATGTCCATTTGATTAAACAATTTATTAATTATTTTAGTTTCTATTAATGTTAATGTTCTGTTGCTCGCAAGAACAGGCTATATTGAACAAGTAATCTTATTTTTCCATCTCAAGGCAGAAGCTTTTATCTACAGTTTTTAAATTTCTTATTTTACATTTTATATACTAAAACAGGAATACTCTCTTTCTTTTGCAGTTGGCCTATAGCTCATGCTCGGATGACTCAGATGTAAGCACAAAATTTGATGATGCCTCTTGTGTTTTGTTTTTGCATGTGTCTGCTGTGTTTTGATGCACAGTATTCTTGTTGAACAGATGGTCTGTCTCACCAATAATTTTCTAAACCACGAATTACTATTGACTTGCCCATTTTGTTGTTTTATTTTTTAAAGATAATTACTATCCATTGACACTAAATTTGAGAATAACAAATTCAGTAGTCGTATTTTATTTAAAAAAAATACCGGTTTAAGATATTGGTATTTTCAATTGATATCCACAGTAATCATGATCAAGCATAAAATGTTCACATTGAACTTAATTCTTCACTTTATTTTCCTCCTATGTTCAGCTCTGCATGGTTTGGAAGAGTGTCTTGATGAATTTGGAAAAAGATGGGGAAAAATAAACTGAATGACTGAAAGTGTAACTCAGACAATGGTTACACATATGAATGTAACAGTCTCCATAGTTAACTTTCTTGTGATGTCTAACGCATTCTTTCTCCTGAGAAATAACTGTCATGAAAGTTTCCTTCTATAATATTTGTCTAATCTAATTTATATAAAAGAATGATGCATATAAACCTGGATACTAAGGCTACTATGTAAAGACAAGTCATTGTCTATAGTGTCTGTGTGTTTTGTTACAATCTTGATTAAATTTTGTGCATTTAACTTTCTAAACAAGAGGAATGTCACCATCTACATAAAATTTTGAACGGTACAAAGCGAAGGCTACTTTTATTTACATCCTTTGACAAAATTTACAATTTTACTCTGATCTTGATGAAATTTTGCACACTTGACCTCCAAAACAAGAAGAACGCAACTATCTACAAAAATTTTCATGTGTCGCATGGTGGGGAGATTATTTTACTTAAGGTACAGACTTCACCAAAAAGTACAGATTTATTAGCATCTTGATTGAATTCTTCATACTTGACTTTGAAAACAAGAGGAAGTTACATAAAATTTAGTGTGGTGCATGGCAGAGGGTACTTTACATACAGACTTCAGGACCAGTCAGTTTTTATTCTGATCTTGAAAAATAATACTAATAATATAATAATAATAAAAATAAAATAAAATAAAAAATTGCACACTTGGACCTCAAAACAAAAGGAACACACAGTTGAGTGTTTCTTTTTTGTATTTTATTCAGCATTTCCTCATTTGTTCTTGTGTAGCCCTTGGACATTAGAGCTTTCTTGTCTGTGTTAAATAATATTATAAGCCATGTTTTTATAATTTTAAGCTTAGATTGGAGGTCTGACTATGACATCAGTGTCACATATCAAAGGAATGAATTTCAAGTATTCTCAATCGGAGAGCTAAGAGAGTATGTAATGATGTACAGAAAATTATTTAGGAATCAAGGTGAAGAGACAATGTAATACACATGTGAAAAAAATTAACAACACATTGCTACATTGTTATGTGGTGCCCGGAGAAATGGTTACTCGTGTTGTACTGTTACCGTGTATTTCTTCTGTGTTCTGACAGTACAATATTCTTCCATATGATTAATTCTCAGATGTGAATATACGAAAGTTTATTGGTTCCTTCTACAAGGTCTGGCTAGTCCATGCCTTGTGTTAAAGGAAATAATTTTTGTAAATTAGATTCTTCTCTGAAGACATCTTCATACAATCATTAGAATACCTGGAAATTTACTTCTCAATTCCACTGATAAAGTACTAACTCTTCTTTCATATCATACAGAACTAATACATTAAAGATATATTAACAGTTCTGATGTATATCTGAAGGAATCTTAGTCAATAATAATTACCATAATGACTGCATATAAAACAAATGATAATTAATCACAGATGTTATAGTCTTCTTTCTTCCTTGGCACTATGCAGTTCCTTTATTCTGTACAAGTGAGCTCCTTTTCCCATGCCAAAACCTGCAGAAATAAATTCTCTCTGGCAGTATTTGCTCACAAAGTGCCCAACCCCTTATATAATAAACCATTTGAATATCTTGGGTGGAGCTAGGAAACAGTAGTGTACAATGTTACACTACAATGTGAGTTGAATAAACGTGAGATTGTCATTATTTGAGCTACCCTTCTTTGAGCAATATTCTAGAATTGGTCACATGAGTGCCCTGTAAACAGTCTCCTTTGTGACTGATTGTGTTTCCATAGAACTCAAGAAATAAACTGAAATGTGTCATCTGCCTTACCTAAGACTGACCTACGTAATCTTTTCATTTCTTATCCTTCACCTTTTTCTAACATAAATGATGGTCAATAGCAGATGGCCATGGAACTCTTAGTTAAAAGCTATTCATGTTAAAGGAGAATTATGATCTATGGAGAATACAGTATTCAGGTTGTAGCTAAATGTAGAAGACACTCTTCCATTTGAACATGGGAATGTAAATTCTGGTTAACACCACTGTTTAACTTATTATCATAAAATTTAAACTTTTACTTTGTGTTGACAGTCAATAGTATGACATGAAACTAGAAAAGTTACATAACTGAAATATTAGATGAAACAGTAACTTAGCAGTGTAATATATTATTCAGTTACATATCTTCTCTGTTATTATTATTATTATTATTATTTGATATTAATGACACATTTCTAATTCTTATTGGGCAAGTTACTAGTATTCGGTTGTTTCCAACAGTTGTTGAGCATGTGGACTAAGGGTTCTGCCTTCGTTTGTTGCCAATATTACAGTGTGTGACAATGTTTTTCGTCCCTTTTTTTCTGTATAAATTTCTGTACTTACATCAACAGTAAACTTTTCCTGCACAGTATCTATTCTTGTAAAATATTAACTGCTTTCTATTTCTTTTTGACAGAATGTGCACTGGTCTGTCTTTTGTATGCTGACTTTGTAGTGTCTTTGAAACATTTTTTGTGTGTGTTTTACATTTATTTATTTATTTATTTTAAGCAGTACTTTCCAGGAGCTGCATATACTTCAATTTTACCTCTGCAGAATAAATTAATAGTGTTTCTGTTTGTTTCTGCTTAGCTTTTGGTGACGTAAATTTTTACTGCATTTTTCTCCTTTTTTATGTCATAAAGTGTGTTTAAAACTATGAAGGTGGAACTGGTGTGTTACAGGTATATTTTCAACACCAAATAGTTGATGATGATAATTTTTCTTGATAAAAATATGTGTGTATATTTCTAATGGTGTGAGAAATCATATATGACTTTGCAGTTGCAAGCTGCATTTCTGAAGAGCAGATAGTAAATACATACATTTTGATACAGTATATACATAAGTTTTGACACAGCATTTCAACATATAGTTACTGATTTATTTACTGTATCATGAAATTAACCATGCTCACTTTTTCAATATATAACTTATAAATGGAAAATACGGTAGTATATGAGTAGTAAAATAGATCACTAATTGCCAAATATGGGTTGTTAAGTAGCATACATTCTTACAACACTGAAATGAAGACCGACTTCAAAGCTAGTATAAGCACATATACAAATGTCAGAGGATGCTTATTATGTATTACTGTTGCCTTGGTAATTGTCTTATTTTATTGGTGAATAGTGTTTGAATTAGTGGATCCTCAGTTTCATTTTAGTGATGCAAAAGATAGAAAGACATCTGCATCTACATAGATACTCTGCAAGTCACATTGAAGTGCATGGCATAGGGTTCATCGAACCACTTTTACAATATTTCTCTAGTTCAATTCTCTTAATAGCTCATGGGAATAAGCAGCACCTAAATTGTTCTATTTTCAATCTTGTTTCTCTTATTTTATTATGATGATCATATCTTCCTATGTAAGTTGGTGCTAACAATATATGTTCGCATTCAGAAAAGAAACTTTGTGATAGAAATTTCACAAATAGAGCTTGCCACCACAAATAACACTGTTCTTTTAATGACTTTCACCCCAACCCGTGCATCATTTCCATGATAGTCTCTCTCCTATATCACAATAATACAAAACGAGCTGCCATTCTTTGAATTTCCTCTAAATCATCCATCAGCCTCACCCGGGATGGATCCCACAATGCGTAGCAATACTCCAAACTAGGACACACAAGTGTAGTGTAGGCAGTTTCTTCAGTAGAACTGTTGCATCTTCTAAGTGTTCTGCCAATGAAACATAGTCCTTGGTTCTCCTCGCCTACTATATTTTCAATGTGTTCTTTTCTATTTAAGTTGTTCATAATTGTTACTCCTAGGTACTTAGTAGTGATGGCCTGTACTTTTGACTGATTTATCTTGTAACTGAAGTTTACCAGATTTCTTTTAGTGGTCATACGGTTCACCTCACACTTATCATTAAGGACCGACCAAATATTTGGTTTTGGTTTTGGTTATGGGCAGCTTCTGCCAAAATATTGGTTTTGTCCATAGTTTTTGATTCAGTCAGAAATCAGCTGAATCCTCTGCTTGGTTGAAATTAGCTGTCTTGAACTTACGATGAAGTTGGGTTGTGTTTGGGATGTTCAAATGTTTGTAAATCTTATGGGACTTCACTGCGGGGTCATCATTCCCTAATCTTAAAACTACTTATGAACTAAATACACTACAAACATCCATACGCGAGGGAGGATTCGAACCTCTGACATGGGAATATGCGTGATCCGCAATGTGGTGCTCCAGACGGCTCGGCCACTCCCAGACGGCTGTCCGGGATGGATTCAGTCAACAATAACGCTTTACCTCAGTTGACGGTGCGCCATTTAACTGCTAAGAGTCTCTCCTTGCATGTAAAAATTGTGGTTATTTTTTTCTTAAGCACAATATAAAGCAGTCATAGCTTAGTGATATACTGTGTTAGTAACAATTTAACTTAATAAGTATTGTACATAATAGAACAGGTTATCGTATTGTTATGCTGTAAAGTTTTTGTAATAAGTTTCCTTGCAAGTGAGCAGCTTTCATTAATAATAATTAATATGGGTTTAAGAAACGCTGATCATGGGTTACGTACCTTTTCCTGTTTAGTTTGCATAAATTTATACTGACAACAATCATACTGTTAGTCGGAACTGTGACTTTATATTTTGAAATACTTTCTGCATTATTGATTGAAGCTGTTGTGTATTCAGGAATGCCAGAAAGGAGATATGTAAAGTTGATTGTCAATTGCAAAAAACGGAAGTGAAGATCAAAACATAAAGCTAGTGCTCTCAAGATCACAATCATATAGGCTACTTAGGGAAGCAAAAAAATGATTACTTTCTGTGTATTTTGTACTCTGATAGTAATGTTGAAGCTCTGGCATTTCTTATTATCTGTTTGTTGCGAAACTACACACTCAAGACTGTCGTCCTGCAAGAATGTATGCAGGACTGTGTAATGTGTTGTAGCTGTATAGTAGTCTTGTTAATTCAGAATAAATGGCAACAGGTTCACCTTAAACTATCAAAAATTACATGTGAAAAAGAAAGAAATCGACCTTTAAAAGAAAATACATATAAAAAAAAATTTGATCTTTTTTGGAACATAGTTTTTGAATAGTCATATACAATGCCACCCTAAAAGTTTTAAAGTATTTTCACTATTTACTTTGTGTTATAATGGTGGAGTGCCTTTTCCTGTGAAGATAAAATGATCTTTTGTTTTGTGACGCCGGCCGTGGTGGCCGAGGGGACTAAGGTGCTTCAGTCACGGTCTGCACGGCCACTATGGTCGGGGGTTCGAATCCCCCTCGGGCATGGATATTTGTGCTGTCCTTAGTATTAGCTAGTTCGTAAGCAGTTTGTAAGTTTAGGGACTGATGACCCCGTAGTTAAGTCCCAGAAGCTACACAAACATTTGTTTTATGACACTTGTATTTATGAAAACCTCGTAATTTCGAGACTCCAAATATCGAAACTCCACTGTATTGAGTTCAGTATACTTATTGTCTAACTTACTTTAAGTTTTCTTTTTTAGCTAGAAAAGTAACAATGAGGAGAAAAGAATCAAATTTGGTAGTTGTTTAATAAAAGTACTGTCAATTTGTCTAAACCTGTTCACCTCCTGTGTCATCTTCTATGGACTCCTGATTAGGCTAAGCACAGGGAGGGGATCTTGAAAAATGTGGAAAAACTAGTAATTTGTGGTGTAATGTAAATATATGGAAATTTTAACTTAATTATGCAAGTTTCAGTTGCCGTTTCAGTTTCAGCCCAAAAGAGCCGAATATTCAGTTGCCGTTTCAACCACAAATCCTGTTTCTATGTATATACCAACAGCTGTAAAGTTTATGTTGTTTATTGAATGATCGGTTTCAGTATTACATTAATACCATATTCAGACTCTATACAAATAAAGTTACATATCAGTGTTGTATCTGTAACACCATGCTCTACATATTTCATATAAAATATAAAAAACAAGAAGTACAAATGACCCAACATCAGCATTGAAGCTATATAATAAGGCCTATGGGATGGAATGATAAAAGGGGTATTAAAATACATTGACATTTATGAATAATACAAGAATCAAATTATCTGATAGAAGCAATGGTGTTGATTGTATGTAATAAATAATATTTCTTCAGACTGTTTGTGTCCTAAGATATCTTAGACAGTAGTAGGTATTTATGAAAACATTTAAAATGATGTAAGAGGGTAAAATTACAAAGCAGCGGTTTAGTGTATTATCACTGGTATAATCAGTAGTGGAAACTAATGATAAATGCATTATTTAGGGCAGTATATAGTATGAAATTAGTGAATAGTCATTGTAGTAAAAGTAGGCAGGGTGTACTTCAGTGACCAATGAACATTATTGTTTTGAAGTAAAGTAAATGTGAAAGGCTCAAAATACTAATCCAGCAGTGGGCATCTAACAATCGGTGACACTCATGCGTCCTCAGATAATGATAAATTTGACCTAATCATCATGGATACAAATGGCTTACACCACAGATCACTATAACATAGACCGAAATTGAAATTTGGATAATTTCCAAGAATGCTTACACTCGAAGTAGTATAGCCGGAATCAATATATATCGAATGTCAGTTGCATCAGTATCGTCACGCCGCTTCTTAAGGTGTGTCTCCACTAGCAAGTAACTTCTGCAAGTACTTGCCAATGTGTTTACAATAGAAGAAAAACTTGCGGAAGGTTTCTTCTGCAAGCCGCTTAGGCAAGTAACTTGCAGAAGTTTTTCCGCCAGAGTCATGTTGTGAGATAAGCAAGTTCAAATTTACAATGTCATGCACAAAAATAAGAGCAGCCTCTACTATCATTACATTTATTATCATTAAAGAAAAAAACAAGAAAAACAGAAGTTCAAGAGAAAAAGAAATGTTTGGTCGAAGAAATGGGTACAGAGACATACGTGTTTAAGTTTTTTATAAGATTATTGAATGATCTAAAATCAGAGGAAAAATAAACTTCATTGACTCCACTTGCTAGTATAAATGTAATCTGCACTTTCTTCACTTTTTTGTTTCCTCATTTTATTTAATTCTCATCCACATTGTGCACATAAATTATGATTTTTTTCCTGTATTCAGGCATCTGTTGTTCGGAAATCACCGCAGTATTTTTGGGAGCAATCTGTTTTTTTATTCTTTTTTGGGGGTCAGCATGTTTTGTATCCCACAATTCTGGGAAGCTCTCAAATTTCTCAGTCAACAGCTGCATTTTCTCGGAATTCCACTCTATTTTCGTCATTATTACTGATATTTTTGTTTCATAAACGCAACACAAAACTTCTGCAAGTTGAATAAAAACTTTCAGCAACTGGCAAGTTCGGCAACTGGTTGCTGCAAGTCACACGAGACTGTATCCACTGATTTGCGGAAGCTACTTCTGCAAGTTGTTGAAACTTGGGAAAGTCGACTTGCTGTGCGTGTTTCCACGTTAAAAACTTGCAGAAGTAGCTTCTGCAAGCGATTTTAGGAAGTTTACTTGCTAGTGGACACACGCCTTTAAGTTTGGAGTACATATTTCATTAGTGTCTTTTAATTAAGAAGGTGCATATGCAACTGATAGAGTACTTAAAGTCGTATACTTCGCTCATTAATAAAGTAAGTAAAGTAAGTCATCTGTTATCAGCAAATTTCTAGTAATGAAACATATTTGTACGTTATGATACATTAGTATACATCGGTATTCACTCAACTCGCAAGTGAAGTAACTTCGTTGTTATCAGTAGATTTCTAGTAAAAAAAAATTTTTTTTTGAAGAGTATGACATATTAGTAAATATCCCTATTTACACTTCTCGCAAGTGAAGTTACTTTTTTATTATCAGTAGATTTCTAGTAATAAAGTGTATTTGTACATTATGACACATTAGTAAATACCCATATTTACACATCCCATGCATGAATAGCCGCGCAATCAACATTCAATGCATATCGATTCCAACCGTACAACTACGAGTGTAAGCTTTCTTGGAAATTACCAAAATTTGAATTACTATTATCATTATTCTTCTTCTTTTTTTCCTTGGCATAGTGAAGTATAGAATTTAAGTATTCTTCATTATATAAAATTGAAATCCATATCTAGGCAGAATGCCTTCACCATTAAGATACCGTAGTCAATAAGTATGTGTGGACAAATTCCAAGGAAAACCATGGCACATGGGATAAAGTGTCAGTCAAAATCAACAATGTATGAAATGGGCAAAGATCGAGTAACTCAGGGTCATTAAATTATGTCCTACCACAAATAGATGGATTTATAGTTGTCAACAAACAGTTGGATCTTTAGTCGTCAATATGTGCATACATAAAAGCACATCTGTCAACTAATGTGATGCATTAACCGTAGATGTAAAGTTATAGGGTGAAATTCGAACTGTATATGTTGGATTGGGAATAGGTGCAGAATGTCTACATGTGGGACAACATAGTATATATCTTTGTTCATCTAACCTTTAGAACGTTTGGTACCCTTACTTAAGGGATGGCTGCATTCTTTAAAAATATTAAAAGCTTAGTGGTACTGAACGGTAAATAAAATATTCATTCATATTAGTGATAATCGAAATTACGTAAGAGTAATAAAGACAAAATAACCATACAATTGCAGCCACCATATAAACATAATAAGTGGATTGATAGTTAACCAATATATGTTGGAAAACATAGTAAAAAATTACGTTTTGCATTGATGTTAAATCTAGTAAGGCAAATGTATCTGTTGGTTTATATATCACAGCAAAATATGTTGAAATACTAATTTAGGAACATGTATTTTATTTAATTCATGTGTTCCCATCCATTCAACATACACATATACATAATACACGCAGAACATATATCATAGATCACAGAGCATTTATAACAACCATGGAATATATAGTCCTACACATTAGTTCACTTCACTGTGCATAGAGCAAATATTTTGTTCACCAAAATACCAACACCTCCCCTTGAACAAATATTTGAACACTGCATCATCTTGTAGCACTGTGCACAAAACTTCATGTTAAACCATATAATGTCACCAATTTCTTGAATTTCTCCTTACTGAGAGGTTTGGTCAGCAAATCAGAAAGCATATCCTCTGTGCATAAATAACTAATAATAATATTCTTTTCTTTTACGTGATATCTGATAAAATGATGCCTAATATCATATGCTTGGAACGCACACTTGTTATCTGATTCTGAGCTAACTTGATAGCACCCATGTTGTCACAAAACACTTTGGTTGGCTTCATGATTGTATATGGCTCGATTTCACTTATCAGAGTCCTTAACACTTCTTGTATGGTGGAAGACAATGCCATATACTCAGCCTCAACATTACTCAACGCCACTGTTCTTTGTCTCTTGCAGGACCAGGATATTAATCCTCCCATCAATTTGAAACAGCTACCTGTAATAGAATGTCTGTTATGCAGTTCATTACCCCAGTCAGCATCACTATAACATTCAAGCTCCCAGTTTCCTGTCTTGTGATAACTTAATTTGTAATCAGCAGTGCCTTTTAAATATCTAAATATCCTTTTAACAGCAGCCCAGTGTTTAGTTCTAGGATCTTTATTAAATTTGCTCACAGTATTTGTAGCAAAGGCAATATCTGGCCTCGAAGTTTGAGCTAAATATAAAAGACTTCCCACTGCCTCCAAATAAGGTGTTTTCTCATCACACAATTTATCTTCTTCTGTTATTGACAACTTTACACCCTGATGCATAGGTGTGGAAACTGCTTTACAATCATTCATGCCAAATTTTTCCAGTATTCTCTTTGTGTACACTGACTGATCAATTGACAATTCTTCCCCATTTTTATTCCTTATAATTTTCATCCCAAGATATTGTTTCACTTCACCTAAATCATGCAAATCAAAATCAGACTGAAGTTGTTTCTTGAAGTTTTTCATTGAATCTTCACTTTTTGTTAAAATAAAAATATCATCAACCCATACAGCCACAATGATAGTTTCCTTTCACCTCTTCTGTAGTATAGACCAGGATCAGCTACTGATTGACTCATGTCCATTTTGTCAAGGATTTATTTAAGCACTGATTCCAACAATATCCACTCTGTTTATGACCATACATACTCTTTTTTAGGCGCCAAATTTTATTCTTTTCTTGAGGAATTTTCTTGGCTTCCTCTGGTGGAATCACAAAAATTTCTTCTTCCAATTCTCCATTGAGATATGCAGTCTTTACATCCATGTGGTGGATTAACAAATTTTCTTTTACAGCAAAAGATAGAAGATACCTTAAAGAGGCATATTTCACTACAGGTGAAAATGTTTCTTTATAGTCTTTTCCCTCTTTCTGGGAACAACCTTTTACCACCAAACGAGCTTTAAATTTAGGTACTGCTTCTTCAGGGTTTTTAATTCTGAAGATCCATCTCACTCGTAATGGTTTCTTTCCTTGTGGTCTATCAACCCATTCATAAGTATCATTCTTGGAAAAAGACTGCAATTCCTTTTCCATTGCTTTCTTCCAATCATCTGCATTTGGACTGGCCAAGGCATCTTCTACTGTCAGAGGTTCATTGTTGAATGTTTGAGCAGCCATATAAGTCTCATAATCTGGGTACAACTTGGTTTTATAGTACGAGATGAACGCCGTAAATTAATGTGCTTTGACACTGGAGTTTCTTGAATCTCATCATCTGTTTCATTTTCAATAAACATATCAGAATTATCCTGAAAAGCTTTTTCTTCTGTAGTTTCTAAATTTACTTGTGCCCTTGCATGTTCTTGAACACTTTCTTTGTGATTGATATCTAAACATTTATTTTCAGCCTTTATTTCATTTTCACTTGATTCTAAAAATACCACATCTCTGCTAGTTATTACCCTTTTGTTTTCGGGATTTATAAATCTGTAACCTTTGGAATCTTCACAATATCCAATGAAAATATATTTTTCAGATCTGGAGTCCCATTTTCTTCTAAGTTTGTCTGGAATATTTATCATGGCCTTACATCCAAAAATTCTTAAATGATTTAAATCAGGTTTGTTTCCAGTCTAAACTTCATATGGAGTCTTGTGTGGTACAGCTTTAGTAGGTGATCTGTTGTTTAGGTACACTGCAGTTGATACTGCTTCTGCTTTTTGGTAATCCTGCATCCTGTAACATGCTTCTTGCTTTTTCTACAATTGTTCTGTTAGCCCGCTCCGATACTCCATTTTGGGCAGGACTATAACGAATTGTAGTTTGATGCTTGATCCCAAGTTCATTTAACTGATGCATAAACTGGTTATTTACGTATTCAGTACCATTGTCTGATCTCTTTCAACCCTGGCACAAAAACTAGCAAATATCTCATTTACTTTGTCCTTGGTTCTAAGAAAATATACATGCGTAAATCAATGAAGGTTAGAAAATAATGACTACCCCCTATAGATTCCTCTTCCATAGGCCCACAGAGATCTGTGTGAATTAGCTGCAAAAGCTCAGTAGACCTACTTTTACTTGTTTTAAAAGGTAATCTGGCTTGTTTACCTTGCATTCATATTTCACAAGGAGAGTTAAAACTCTCACAATCCTTTACCCCTGTACTCATATCTTTTAACAAACCCATACTCTTCCTATTAAGATGTCCTAATCTCCGATGCCATAAAAAATCTTTTACAGAATATACTGGGTAACTATTTCTAACTTGCAAAACATTTAATTTATAAATACCTCTTTCTTTACTTGCTGTAGCTATCACATTGCCACTGCAATCAATTATTTCTGCACCATTTGAATCAAAAATTACTTTGTTGCCTTTATTCACTATTTCGCTTACTGAAAGCAAGTTTGTAGCAATATTCTTCACATAATGTACATCATGCACTGTAATATCTTGTGATTCACCTTTGACATTCAAATTGAAATTTATTTTTCCTACTAGTTCACACTGTAATTGAGAACTATCCACAGTTGAAATGCCAACATGAGTTTTAGGAGAAACATCATATAAAATTGATTGATCTTTTGTAATATGCATAGATGCCCCAGAATCCAGATACCAATCTGCACTTTTATCTTCAATTTTATCATGAGAATAAAATGCAGTAAGTGCCTTACCTTTATTAGTTGCCTTTCTTTCTGGATCCTTAACTGTACTTGCCTTTTCCATGCACTGTTATGCAAAATGGCCCTTTCTTTGACACTTATAACATCGAATAGGCTTCTTCCTTTTGTATTTTGAATACAAAGCCATTTCCTTATCCTGAAAAGGATATTCTTGTACATTCTTAACATCTTGCAATATTTTTACTTTCACACTGTCGCCGGTAATTGGTATTCCTGAACTCTCTAGACCCATTATCATTGGTGAGTACTTATCAGGGAGTCCTGCTAACAGCAAGGTACCAATCCATTCTTCAGCAATATCAAAACCTATATTTCTTAGGCGATTCGAAGTGGATATGATTTTGTTTACATACTCATCCACAGTTTTACATTCATTTAAACGTGTAGTGATGAGCTCTCTCAGCAAACCCACCTTCCTGGTCAGCCCACCATCTTTGAATGCTCTTCTTAAATTTTCCCATACTTCCTTTGCTGTGCTAGCCTTTTCTATATGTGCATAATTTACAGGATCAACTGGAAGAATTAATTTGGACTTTGCTTTACGATCCTTCTTCTGGAAATCTGTATCTGTGGATTTTAATGTTCCATCAATAACACTCCAGAGCTCATCTAACTGCAGATAAGCTTCTACTGCAAATTTCCAAGTAGCATAATTCTCTCGACCCATAAGCTTCTCAATCTGTGGTACCTGGGCAGTGGACATTTTGCACAGTTTCAATATAATTACTGAAAATTATTACTGGCATCAAACACTAACATTTTCTACCATTCACTGGTTAAACTTAGTTTTAAGTAAACCACACTGGGCCCATAACCTGTTGGTTTATATATCACAGCAAAATATGTTGAAATACTAATTTAGGAACATGTGTTTTATTTAATTCATGTGTTCCCATCCATTCAACATACACATATACATAATACACGCAGAACATATATCATAGACCACAGAACATTTATAACAACCATGGAATATATAGTCCTACACATTAGTTCACTTCACTGTGCATAGAGCAAATATTTTGTTCACCAAAATACCAACAGTATCAAAGGAGAGGGTAAACTCACACGTCATGACATACATCCAAGTAAGCTGTTGAAATGGCCATATGTACCAGTTTACTTAATAATTCCCAGCTGAAATGAAGAGAGATGTTCAAATATGCAAGTGAACAATCGAATTATATGAAGAACTCATATTGCAACAATGCACCTGATACACACATCCTGAATAAACATGTGTTAATTCACACATGTGACAGCAACTGTCAAAATAAATAACAGCAATAAAGTCAAAGATGTTATTGCAAAAAGATATGTTTACTAAGAAGACGCAACATAATGAAATATTAATTGTAGCCTGTATAAGTGCATGAATAAGTGGGCATAATATTTTGGAGACAATGAAGATGATTGTGACATCAATTAAAGAAGTAGTAAAATACTAAAAGTTATCGAAGGTGATATAGTTAAAAATAAGACACTTTGTAATTTGAATAATTATTTCATTGCAATCAACACCTTTGTTTGCAGAAGTGTACACATTTTTATTACAATAAGGCTGTAATCTTTAATTACTATAAAAAGTCTCTGAACATCTCAAAGATTTACTTATTCTTACAACCTATTTGTTCATTTAAAACATTCTCAGGCTAAATATTTTCATTTGTTCCAGGAGATCCATTGTTGTAAGTGCAAAATACCCAAATTGACTTTTATACTTGTTACGCAGTACTTGTTGGTTTTCAGGGGGTCTTTAAATTTTGAATATTTTGTAGTGTGAAGTGATGTTTCTTCACAATACCTCTCTCTAAAAGATCTACCAGTCTGGCCAATGTAAAATGCATTATAGTCATTACATCTAATCTTATAAATGCCAGATTTCTGGAGGGGAGCAGTGTGTTCAATCGAATGTGTTAGTACTTTATCTAAAGTGTTACTGTTGCTGAAGCATGTGTTAACTTTAGTACTCTTAAATGCATTTGCAATCTTATTTGATACTGGTCCCTTATAATCCATACATGAATAGGATCTATGAATAGAGTTATGTCGAAAAAGAGTAATCTCATTAAGGTCTGAGCTTTTTTCTATTACTTTAGTATGAATATGGTCGACTATTTCAGGAGAGAAACCATTGTTCACTGCAGTATCTTTAAGGATACATTTTTTCTCATAATTTATTTCTTGTCAAGAGGAATTTTAGTGAGTCTATGAATGAGGTTATAAAAGAATGACTTTTTATATGGATCAAAATATGCTGAGTTAAATGGAATGGTAGAATCTGATATTGAGGGTTTTCTGTATATAGAAAATTTGTATTTACCATTGTTATTTATTAAAGTGACATCTAAAAAAAGTTTATTTTATTATTTACCTGTTGTTTAAAAGTGAATTTAATTTTATGATGTATAGTTTGCCAGTATTCTATTGAAGCCTTCATTTTTCTCATTACACAGTAAAATCATGTTTCAGTCGGACTCTACTTATCATTATTAAGGGTCAATTTCCAATTTTTGCTCCTTGCAGATATCTTATCAAATTCATTTTGCAATTGCTTTTGATATTCTGGTGACTTAACTAATTGATAAATGACAGCATCATCTGTGAATACTCTAAGAGACCTACTCAGATTGTCTCCTAAATCGTTTATAAAAATAAGGAACAATAGGAGCCCTGTAACACTTCCCTGTGGAATGCTAGATATCACTTCTGTTGTACTCAATGACTTACCATCAATTACAACTGCTGTGTCCTTTCAGACAGGGAATTGCACAACTGTGGCAATATTCCATAAGCATGCAGTTTGAAGACTCTTTGTGAAGTACACGGTGAGAAGTGTTCTGGAAATCTAGAAATACAGAATCTGTTTGATATTCCTATGGATAGCACTCATCACTTGAGATGACTAAAGAGCTAACTGTGTTTTACATGAACAATACTTTCTGAACTCTTGTTGACTATGGGACTATAGTTCATTGTCTTTGTGACAGAATTGGAAACCTTTGATATATAATTGACACTTTATAGTGGTGACACAAAGTATATAAATGACCCAGTATTGCTTTCTAATTTTACCTAACAATGGAAAGTCCAGATTAGAATGTCAGTAATATGAGGGTAGGTAGCAACTCGCCATAATCCAGTCGCTGCATTACTGACAGACGCATGTCAAAGACAAGCGATGCTTGTGTGCATGAATTGTGCCAGTGTGATTGTATGAATGTATTTATGCTCTTTTATTTCTAATAAAGGTTGTTGCTGAAAATTTAAGTAGTGCAGTATTGTGTGGTATTATGCAGAGATAGAAGCTGAGAAATATTTCTATAAATCTTTCTAGACTCTTACGATCCTAAAATCAGTCTGTTGCCAAGCCAAATGGCCAATCTTAAAGTAACTACATTTTCATCTACATATTATGAGCTCACATATATGGATAATTTTGCATTGGGTGATGGTATAAGAAAATGTCAGTGGTTCATATAAACGTTTTTAATTACACAGCTCGAGCCCCCATGTGCTAAAGCACAATAAAGTTCCTCACTGGGTGTAGAAAGTTTAAGTTCTACAAATGCAACTCTACAAAAATTATTCTAAGGTAAATAACTTTGCCAAAATATCCAAGTATCCGGCAACAGCCTAGTCACTCAACATACACACTTGTCGTCATACTGTGAATGACGCGAACACGTTGTTCTAAACCAAAATGGCCACCCCTTAAATACCCACATGATATATACGATTTGGTTTTTAATTATTTAATAAATACGTAGTTTTCATAATGCTCGAAAATCACATTTCAGCCCTTTACTCAAATTCCCTGGGTTTGAAAAAAAGGTATACACACCATTTGACATTAATGAATGAGGGCTTTCATTTGAGTCCTTGATTGAGCAATTTCAAGCATTTCCAAAATACACATTTTACAAAATTATTATTTAATGACAATATTCAATTTATTATATCTCAAAAACTATTAATGTGACTGGAGGCGCAGTTATATGAGCGCAACCAGATGTTCTTTAGCTTCAAAATGAGCCTACTAGCTCCTTTGTACCATATTGGAGTCAACTATTATTAATTTTTAAATATTATGTATGACACTGTTTTGCCTGAGAATGGGTTCTCTCCAGCGGTCGCCATTTACACAAGTTCTAACCACTGATATATCCAGTCACGTGACTGTTCGCCTTAACGATACTCATCAGAGGTGCCACCATCGGTCGGCCAGCTCTTGTACTCGGTCAACACATCTATCAGATTGACACATGCATACCTTTGTTTTGCAGACTGTCATAACACAGGCTGACTGTGTGCACCCGAGTCGCAGAACCCCATTGGCAGCATAGCGTCACATGGCTTGTCATCTTTCAATATGGTGTAAAGTGTTCCACTTACTCATATATCAGGAGCCTGTAAATTTTTGTGTAAATGAATAAAATATTAGAACATTATTTGTCTCAGGCTAAGAAGTTTTGTTAAGCTCAAAAACATTTCAGCAAAACCAGTAATAGAAACTGTTGCATATTTTATGAGTGTCACCGAAACACAGCTTCATTGAACATATCCACCAGTTTCATCAAAACGTTACATTGTGACCTTAAATCCCAGGCTACACACATGTTTTCTGACTTGGGTAATAATGTGCACTGGTTGCACACTGTTTACTAAGTGAATACAAGTGTGACTAATTCAACATCTCAAGACACACAATTACACATAGTAAATCTTTACTTTTGTCTTTCCCATTCCTTCTATGAGTCTTCTGAAATTGCTGTGTTATACTGTATAATTAACAGTTGGCTGTTAATGATTTCTCCCTATTTGCTCTGAAATTCATGCGTAATGGTATAATGTTTCTCAACATGAGAAATGTGTCTATCATCCATGTGCTTAAAGTGTTAAAAAGAGTTGGTCGAAAATGTTTGAGAGACTTTGTTATGTTAATTGCGTTTGTCAGTCACAAAACCATTTGCATACTTATGACCTCATCGGTATTAAATGGCTTTGTGCCCGAGCCCGACAGTTGATAAGACAACACAAACAGGAGTGTTGGGAAAGGTACGTGTCAACCATTGGATCACATGTACTTCTCCATCCCAGGTGTGGGTGAAGATCAGACATGGATATGGCTACCAGTGTAATCTAAGTGTGCTTGGGATTTCCGTGGCTGGAGCAGTTTGGATCCAGATGCAGTTGCTGAACTGTTTGCTGAGCATTATCCTCAGAGTTCTGAGTCTGCAGCCTACCCAAGGACCTTTTGTGCCCTGAAATCGTGGGAGGAAAGACAGTGATTGTATGTCTCGACTCGCCACACAGAATTGTACAATACTCTCCATTCAGTGAATGGGAATTCCTCAGTGCCCTGGCACACAGCCCCTGACATAGCCCCTGGGTCAGATCGCATCCATAATCAGATGCTGAAACACCTTCATCTCTGCAGATGGTGGACCCAGTCCACCATTGTGGGGTTCGGCTGGCAACAAGAGCTTTCCGAACTAACTCTGTTAATAGTCTACTTGCAGAAACTGGAATTCCCCCACTACAAACCAGGCGCCAGCAGCTGCTGTATAACTACATCGTTCATGTTTGTGGTTTGCCTCATCACCAAACCATCGTCTCCTTTTTCCAATCAGGCCACTACCTATCCCACAACGGCGGCCAAGGTCAGGTATGGCAGTTGGCATTTGTGCCCAATTACTCCTCTTTGAACTGGAATCTTTCCCACTCCCTTCCCTCTTCCAGTTCCAATATCGTACTCCACCATGCTGGGTCCACCGGCCACACATTCGGCTCGAACTGTCACAATCCCCCAAACTCTCAGTTCACCCAGAGATCATTCGTTGCCAATTCCTGTCTCTCCTTGACGAGTCACAGGGCTCGGATGTGATTACACTGATGGCTTGATGATGGGTGGTCGTGTTGGCCACACGTACACACATGGAGGGCATAACAAATTGCACTCCTTGCCAGCTGGCTGCAGTGTCTTCACTGCGGAGTTAGTAGCCATCTTCCGTGCACTTGACCACATTCGTACCTGCACTGCTGAGGAGTCCTACGTCATCTGCAGCGACTCCCTCAGTGGACTTAGAGCTCTGGACCAATGCTTTCCTCGCCATCCTTTGATAATAGTCATCCAACAGTCCCACTATGCCGTTGAACTATGCGGGCGGTCAGTAGTATTTATCTGGACTTCAGGGCACATTGGGATTGCAGGAAATGAACTGGCAGACAGGTTAGCCAAAGAGGCCACCACTAAATCTCTTCTGGAGGTCGGTATACCCTCTACTGATCTACATTCAGTGCTGAGAAGTTGAGCCTGTGGTTTGTGGGATACAGAATGGCATACCCTCCAGATCCCCAACAAGTTAAACGAGGTAACAAATGTCTGGAGGTCATCTGTACAGGCCCCTCGCTGGGACTCTGTTGTCCTCTGCCGAATCCGCATTGGCCATACTTGGCTCACACGGGTTCACCTTCTCCGTCACAAGGACTCACCTCAGTGCTGCTGCCGTGCCCATTTATCAGTAGCCTACATTTTATTGGATTTGTCCTAATCCAGCCGCCCAGAGGCACAGTTTTAATCTCCCTGACGTCCTGAGCTTGGTTTTTGGAGACAATGTCTCTATGGTTGATAGAGTTTTAAATTTTATTTGTGCAAGTGGATTGTATCATTCTATATGGCTTTTATTGAGTATCCATTATCTGTTTTCCACTTGCCTAACACTTTTAGATAGGTGGTTTTATGGTGTAATAGAGTGGCTGTATGTCCTACTTTTTTTTTCCCCCCCTCCTATGGTCACTCGGCCAAGACACTCTGGTATCCTTTAGATAGGTGGTTTTATAGTGTAATAGAGTGGCTGTATGTCCTACTTCCCCCCCCCCCCCCCCCCCCTCCTATGGTCACTCGGCCAAGACACTCTGGTATCCTTTTTACACCTTTCTCTTCTTTTACCAGTTTTTAGTTTGTTTCTTTTATTTCTTGACGTGTTAAACCCTTTGCTTGGTGAATTTTAATACTTTTTTATACAACATTGTAGTGATTTTTATTGCATTCTCTACGATTAGAAACAAGGGACTGATAACCATAGTCATTTAGCTCCTTTAAAAATCAAACCATCCATGCATACTTATGAGGATCTGGACGATATTTGTGAAGCTGCACTGAAAGTGTCATTTTGCTTGTCTGAACTTACATGCAGTGATATTTTCAAAAGAACAGACACCACTGATTGACACAGCATATTTTTATCTAATATGGAAAAGTAATTTTATGATAAGAGAAGAATATTCTGATGAAAAGAGAAATTACAAGTGAAAGCTGTTATAGGGCATTGAAATAAATGCAACAGTGACAGTTGAAAATCTGTGTTGGATTGGGACTTGAAGCTGAATTTTCAGTCTCATTAACCACTTCAGCTATCCAACTACTTCTCCCATACAATCTAAACTGCCAGTTTTCTACACACTAGTAATGTACACCCAGCTGTTGATTTTATTCATTCCTGACAATCGCACTGTATTCCCACAAGGAGCCAGATGATATCTATGCATCTACACTGAAAGTGTTATTTTACCTGTCAGAGCATGTATACAATTACATGTATTCCAAAAGAACAGACACCATTGATTGACACAGCAGTTTTATATTTACAACATAAGAGTAATTCTTAGGAATAAAAGTAATTTTAGAGTGAAATTATTATGAAACAGTGATTCAAAGATGAAGAATAAATCACAGACAGGAGATGCTATAGGGTGTTGAAATAAATTTAACAGACTGTGACTCAAACTCAGGTTTCCTGCTTTATATGAATGGTCACCATAAGCACTTCAGCTATCTAAGCACACCTTCTATCCAATCAAAACAACTAATAAAGTCGTCATCCCCCCCCCCCCCCCCCGGTTATATTCTCCATATCTTGTTGCCCACAGGGATCTGAATGATATTTGTGTATCTGTACTGAAAGTGTCATTTTGCTTGTCAGAACAATACTTTGCTTTTTGCTATATTTGGCTTCAGATAATTTTCCTCATAATAACCAGAAAACATGTTTGAGTATTATTAAGATGGTTTTTTATTCAGAGATGTTAGGGCTATGTCATGAGAAGCTCTTTATATAAGGTGAGAGTGGTTTGTCATTGGTATGCGTATTGAACAGCATTAATGTAAGAGTACAGTCTTGTGGGCCATTTTGATATATACCATACTCTTATCTACTCTGCTGACTCTGGAATTTGGCAAAGAACTATTTGTTATGCATCAGTGTGATGTATTGAAACATGTGCATTGGAAAACTAAAATGTGGTTGAAGATCTACTGAAAATGAAGTCAGCGATATCACAAATGCACACATTTATTGTACCTCATTATTACAAAACTCTTGTTCTAGAAATACTACACTTAAGGTTCTCCATTGGAGTAAGGGGTAATAAAAAGTAAGGATACTACTTATCATATATATATATATATATATGTATTTTGTAAAATAGGGTGATTTGTTCAAAAGCAGTACACATTCAGCATAGCAGATGGGTTTAAAGAATCCTGTTCTCAGTAGTGCTGCCATCCTTTTGGAGTCTTCACAATAATATGTTATTCATCACATTGTACAAATTTAGCGATAGGTGAGATAGCTGTATAGCTATTTGCCATATTCTTGGTTTATTTTGTAATTTCATAGCTATTAATCACTTTACCTGATCTTACAATGTATCATTTATACTCGTGGAGAAATAAAAACAGTCAAAGCAATAAGATATAATATTGAAGAATGAAACCAGTCATTGTTCTTAACGATTTGCCTTGCATTGCTATTGTGGCAATCTGATAGATAATGTAATGGGACTTGATAAAAAAAAACTTTATCATACACCATGTGTCCAAAAATTTCTTTTATTTCTGGTGTGCATCGGTACAGTAACTACAACTGGTTAATTTAACTACCAACTGTAAACAACAGATGTTCATTTCACCGGTCAGTTATGAACACTGATAAGTAGTGGATGTGCAGTGTTAGTGTATCAATATTTTCATGTAACAGATCACACAGTAAGAAACTGAACATCACTAAATCAAGTGTTTGAGAGGTTCTCTAGAATGATTAAAGGATTATAAAAATTTGATTTCTGAACAAAATCAATGCCATGTGATTGCCTGCTGTGACATTATTGAAATGAAAAATGTACACAATTCTTTTCTGGGAAATAATCGCCATTTGTGATAAGACTTAATGTATCAAAGTGAACATGCTACAAAATGACTTAATGCAGAATGAATCTCCAATGGTTTTCCAGGACCAAAGAATTGAGAATCAGAAGCAGGAGTTGAAAAGCATCTCAAAGGATGGTTTTTCTGACTATTTTTCATTGCTGTGTGAAAATTTTGCATTATACTCATACACCTAAAGCATTAAACCATCATATTAACTTATCTTTATTTATTCTTAATCCAGTCTCAAAATCTTTTGGTGGTGGGGTATGAATGACACACATGCTGCATTTTTTCCACTTAAATAAGTTAACCAGATTACTTTAACCACTGAACTAGGTACCAAAGCATAAATATTGTTATTCTGTTACGCTGTTTTAAACTTTACTAAACAAGTTAGACATAAGAACATAAGAAACATAGGAACTTAGGTTTCACTTTTAATTTTGTATGGACTTTTCAGCTTCTCTCAAAGTTTATAAAGAAGTAGTTATTTATTCTGAAGTTTCATTTAGTTACAGCTAGATTTGGATTACCTTCTACAGACATAAGACAGTATAATTACATGTTTCATTCAGATAATGCTTACTGAGAAATAAAACAAGTCTATGTTCAATGTATAACTTGTGCAAAATTTTTTTCAGTTCTCAAATCTTCTTTCCTAGGAACAAATATCTTCCTAATATAATTTTCTTAGATTTTTTTTGACATTAAGGAACACTGAGCTGCTTTTAAGTATTAGTGTGCAAAAGAGGATTGAATTAGTAAATAAAAAAAAGTAAAAAAAATTGATAAATCGGTTCTTCTGTTCATTATAGATTGTATAACTTGCATTTACACATGTGTTTTAGGGGATACAGTTGTCCAACTTCCCCTTTCCATTTTATATAGCAGATACTAAGAAGTCCCCCCCCCCCCCTCTTCCCACTAACTAATGCCTTTCAGATATTACATGGCTTCTCCAGCAGTTAATTTTCATTTTCAGTAGTGCTGTTATGTCTTCACAGCTACTGAAATGACTAGCAGTCACAAATACTCATTAGTTTTGTGTTACCAATACAGTTATGTCATTTCACTGTTGGGTTATTTCTGTCTAACTGTGGTTCCCAGTGCGGTGGTATGATGTACCCTGTTTTGCCAAACTGCATAGACATACTAGCATGCCTTGACTTGAAATCATTATTGATTAGGAAAAGTAAAATATTGTGATGGCTTTTTGTTCTCATTATTTCTGCTTTTTTACATAGTAGGTGTATTGGCCTGTTTCTGCTACGGTTTTTGTTGATTTTTGTCATGAAGCTCAGCTACAGCAGCTGTGTGCTTTCTTGCACAATGCTTTCAGTACACGGTAATTTCTGCATTCATATCACTGTGTGTGTAGACACATACCATAATTTTCTTTCAGAGCTCCTCCCTTTTATAGGGCCTTACAAGGTTCCTACTTCCATTAAACAATATTTTCCTGGTACTTTTGATTACTTGTAAAGTTTTTGTGTGAATTGTTCTTGAATGATAGTGCCAAACGATTTTCAGATTATCTTTTCTCTTGCAATCATTTTCAGTTGCTTCGTTAATGCTGCAATTACATTGAGATTCAAAAATTCTACATCAGACATGTGGGAAATTAAGTTAATGTAAGTGCAACAGTGCTACTTTGTATAACTTGTGTTTTGAGGTTTGTGGTAAGTCCTGTAGTGTTTTCTGACATGTTTGCATGGTTTTATTTCCTTATTAAATAGGGACTAATGTTTACCATTTCCATCTA
The DNA here is from genome assembly GCA_026315105.1 of Locusta migratoria. Lineage (NCBI taxonomy): Eukaryota > Metazoa > Arthropoda > Insecta > Orthoptera > Acrididae > Locusta > Locusta migratoria. The sequence goes on along the minus strand of CM048747.1, from coordinate 335,544,319 downwards.
CTGCCTGAAATTTATCCTCGCCTGCTTCACTGCTATTCTTCTTTACACTCACTTTCATACACTGTCTCACTTTTCTTGTTTGTGCTCTTGGCTAGATGATCACAAATAATACTAGCCCTCTATTTCCAAATGGAGAAAATTCTTGTGTATTGATATTTCTTTCTATGTGACATTATTTTTCAATCGCATGTGAACTCGATATTCGCAGATTCAGTGTTAACATGAGGTTTAGTGCAATACAAATCATATAAAGATTGCTGATTATTATTTCATTACAGATATAGCAGTTTCTTACTAAGTCTTCCAAAATTTTAATATTATTATCCCCAACTTTTTACTGATTTTCAGTTAATTTAATTACTACTATATTCCTCTTCTTGTATGGCCGATCCACTGCAGATAATATTTTTTCATCTTTTCGTCTTGGCTTTATATATGAATGAACGGAATGTTTTACTCATTTGTTTTTTAGCATTACCGTTTTCTTGTTTGTTCAGATTTTTAAAATATTGTAACAGGATATGGCTCTGTTCAGCTTAAATACGGTATATCGAAATAAAGGAAAGGAAGAAAATTTTAATTGTGTGGGTTGCACGTATTTTGGGAGTGATCCATTCATGAATAAAGATATTTATTTTCATTTATTTTAAGGGGTGTGATTGGACATCTCGAATAGAATTTAATAGTTTCTAATAACGGGAAGTCCAGGTTGGAATTAAACAATATAATGATGATAGATTAAAGCTCACTGCAAAGAATTGTGTCAAGCTGCAACAATCATAAACACAGAATATAAGCTTTCAGTCATTATTAGCCTCCTTCAGTAAAAAGACATCACACAGTTGCACAGATGCTCTTCACAGACACACAACCATCTTCTCCGGATGCTGAATATGACCATTGTGTGACTAAATTATTGTGTGAATGGTTTCTTTTTTTCTGACAAAGGCTATTGGCCAAAAGCTTAAATTCTGTGTGCACAAGTGCCTTTTCTTCATGTGCCTGTTAAAAGTCAACATACGTGTTTTTGGTAAGTGATAAATAATCATTGTTAAGTTTTTGTTCTAGATAACAGTATGGAGTCATTCAAAGATAGAACCAATTTATTTCATCAAAACCCACTAACAGAATTTATAAACATGTTCATCACAACTTCAAATTCAGATATGGTGAATTATGTTGGGAATACGATCTTTGCTACTGTGTTTGCTATAACGTTCTGACAAGTTTCCACTTGTATTTCACCAATGACTTTATATAGTACATAATCACAAGAAGTCAAGTCAAGTAGGCTGGAGGGGGGGGGGGCATTGCTGGTCATCATTATGTGAAATGAGATGATCTGGGAACCTTGGAGCAGTTGGATTCTTTCATGGGCAGCATATCAAGTGGCACCATCCTGCTCAAATGAAATGAGGCCACAAAAACTCTATCATGACAAAGTACCTATTAACGCTCACAGCTAATCCTGCCTCTTCTTAAAAAAAAAGGGGGGGGGAGGAGCACTGATGACACTGCCTGTCCAAAAGCCACATGAAATTGCCACTTTTCTTGAATTATATAAGGATTTTCTGTCTTCCAGATATGTCAATCCTATATATCCACAATTCAATTTAAGTGGAAATGTGCCTCATCACTGAAGTTGATTTCACTCACAGTCATTGTCCTCTTGTCTTTTAGGAAACCAATAAACAAAATTTCACCTCTTCACATGATTGGCCCCTTCCAGCTGCTGTGTCAGCTGAATTTTGTAAGAGTCGTAATGGAGATCACACTGGAGAAATCTCTGTTCTGAAATACATCCTGTGGCTAATTATTCGGAATGGCGAAAAACAGGTTTAATTTGTTCACACACTAGGTTTTCTTTTACCCGTGACTATTGGTAAATAGTTCCAATAAATATTATTAACACTAATGGTAAATCCAAACTAAAATGTTTCCATTAAAAGATTTCATTGGACTAACAGGCACTCTGCGCAAACCTCCACAATGTTTTGCTGATCTTGACCACTACAACATTGTCCAGAACTTTTGATCATCACTGTTGAATCCATTTCATTCAACTTTTCCATAAGTCTGTAAACCATTGATTCATTTCATTTGACATGACACCTAACTTCTGATAAAAAAATTTAGGATTAGCATACATTCCTCAATAGTAAACTAATCCATGGCTAGACACAGCCTGTAAAAAAATTGAGAAGTACCGACTTAAGTGATGATTGAAATGTTTGTGGATATAGTATCAATAAAAAATGATGTTGGTAACAGGCAAACAAAAATTTACCAAAATGTGCAAAACTAGTGCAGTTTTTGAACACTCCTCTGGTAGTTAGGGGAATGAGATTATTCAACAATCACAAAGCTGTATTGTGAGCACATGAAGTAATATATTAACATATCATATCCAATGAATTTTTAAAATATCTCAATGAGGAAGAAATTTCACAACTACATTGTACAGTTAAAATTTGATAGTAGTTGAAAGAGGAGGTGCCTCAAGATAAATAGTATTAAATCCTATGTGCAAGGAAAGAAATTAATACAAAAGGTTCAACTGAGTTTGAGAAGCTGACTGAATCACAGATGATAAATAAAGCACAGATAATAAATAAAGCAAGTAATGTGTAAAATGTATAAGTGTAATGTTAGCTTATACATTTTATGACCAATCAAATGAGGGTTCATTAATTTGGAAAACAAATGTGTATAGCATTATAATTTTTTTGTAATAATACTGAAAGGTGAATGGAAGTACAGTTAGATTATAGAGAATCTCTTAAAGCAAAGACAGGTCATAAAAGGGAGCTTCGTCTCTCCAGATGTATACATTTAATCTAGCTGAGTTTGCTCACATTAGCATTTGGTGACAATGTTTTGAAGTGAAACAAATTGACACTCAGATTGAATAAAAAAAAAAAAAAAAAATGTGAGAAAATTGATGGATATTGAACTCGGAAAAAGGTTAAATTATTATTCAAAAGAGAGAGAGTGGCTGGCCAGTACTTACCATTTTGCTGTACTGCCGATAGTTACAGTCAGAAAAAGAGGAGGAAAATTACAAGCTTTCAGAACTGTGTTCCTTCTTCAGGTGGAGAGAAGGGAGAAAAAGGAAAAAGGAATGGGAATGTGAAAGGAAGGACCTAGGTCATGAGGATGGTGTTAGGATTATGGAAGTCAGAAATACTGTGTAGTAGCACTGAGCCATGCCAAAGAGGACATTATATATATATAGGAGAAATTCCTAGCAGGAAAAATATATATAAAAAGTATATGAAGATTACTTAGGAGGCGAAGGAACACAGTTAGTAATAGTAACACAAATAAATAATATATGTGCGCGCGCGCGCGCACACACACACACACACACACACACACACACACACACACACACACACACACATATAAACGCTAGCTTTCACAGCATAGCTGCTCCTTCAGGCAGAAGGGAAGGAGAGGGAAAAGGAAATGATGAGGTTTTTGAGGGAATGGGTAAGGAGCCATTTCAATCTCAGGAGAGGAAAGACTTACCTTGGAGGGGGAAAAAGGAAGGTAAACAAATACACACGCACCCACACATATACACCTAGGCAGACATACTGTAGAAAGCAAAGAAGTTGGACACAGATATCACTTGAGGCAGAGGCTCTGTCCAGAGAATCGAGGCAAAGATGTTAATGATGGTGGGCGGGAATTTGAATTTAGCGGAGGTTGAGACCAGATGGGCAACGGGAGGAGAGAATAAGCTGAAGGGCAAGTTCTCATCTCCAGAGTTCTGAAAGATTGGTGTCGGTGGGAAGTATCCAGATAACCTGGGTGGTGTAACACTGTGCCAAGATGTGTTGGCCATGCACCAAGGTGTGTTTAGCCACAGGGTGATCCTCGTTACCAACAAACACTGCCTGCCTGTGACCGTTCATGTGAATGAACAGTTTGTTGCTGGTCAATCCCACATAGAACGCTTCACAGTGCAGGCATGTCAGTTGGTAAATCACATGGGTACTATCGCAAGTGGCTCTGCCCTTGATTGTATACACCTTCCGGGTTACGGGACTGGAATAAGTGGTGGTGGAAGGGTACATAGGTCAGGTTTTACAATGCGGTAGGAGCAAGAAGGTAGGGAAGGTGGTTTGGGAATTTTATAGGGATGGACTAGGAGGTTACAGAGGTTAGATGGGTGGCGGAAAGACACTCTTAGTGGAGTGGCAAGGATGTCATGAAGGATGGATCTCATTTTGGGGCAGGATTTAAGGAAGTCATAGCCTTGCTGGAGAGCCAAATCAGAGTCCGCTCCAGTCCCAGAAAGTATCCGATGACAAGAGGGACACTTTTGGGGTTATTCTGTTGAATGTTCTGAATTTAGTGGGATGAGGAAGTGGCTCTGGCAGTATGCTTCTGTACCAGATCAGGAGGATAGCTGCGGGATGTGAAAGCTGTTATTAGGTTATTGGTGTACTTTTCTCGATGTCGACCTACATCTGTCCAACGGCCAACTTCACACATCCTGATACATCAAACTTACCAAACCGGCATTATGACAGCTGCCATCCATTCCACATCAAACGTTCCCTTCCCTACAGAAGCAAATTGCCAGAGCCACTTCCTCATCCCATCAGATTCAGAACCTTCAACAGAAGAACTCCAGAAGTGCCCCTTCTTGTCACCAGATACTTTCCGCGACTCAAGCGGACTCTGTATTTGGCTCTCCAGCAAGGATATGACTTCCTTAAATCCTGCCCCGAAATGAGATCCAACCTTCATGACATCCTTCCCACTCCACCAAGAGTGTCTTTCCGCCGCCCACCTAACGTCCGTAACCTCTTAGTCCATCCATTTGAAATCACCAAATCACCTTCCCTACCTTCTGGCTGCTACCCTTGTAACCGCCCCCATTGTAAAACCTGCCCTATGCACCCTTCCACCACCACTTACTCCAGTCCTGAAACCTGGAAGGTGTACACGATCAAGGGCAGAGCCACTTGCGTAATACCCATGTGATTTACCAACTGACATGCCTGCACTGTGAAGCGATCTATGTGGGAATGACCAGCAACAAACTGTCCAGGCAGACAGTGTTTGTTGGTATTGAGGATCACCCTGTGGCTAAACACGCCTTGGTGCACGGCCAGCACATCTTGGCACAGTGTTACACCGTTCGGGTTATCTGGATACTTCCCACCGACACCAATCTTTCAGAACTCCGGAGATGGGAACTTGCCCTTCAGCATATTCTCTCTTCTCGTTGCCCACCTGGTCTCAACCTCCGCTAAATTCAATTTCCCACCCACCATTATTAATATCTTTGCCTCGATTCTCTAGACAGAGCCTCTGCCTCTGTCCAAAATCTTTGCTTTCGACAGTATGTCTACCTAGGTGTGTTTGTATATATATATATATATATATATATATATATATATATATGTGTATTTGTTTACCCTCAATTTTTCCCCCAAGGTAAGTCTTTCCTCTCCCGGGGTTGGAATGGCTCCTTACCCACTCTCTTAAAACCCTCATCATTTCCTTTTCCCTCTCCTTTCCTTCTGCCTGAAGAAGCAGCTAGGCTGTGAAGCGTTTGTCTCTCTCTCTCTCTCTCTCTCTCTCTCTCTCTCTCTCTCTGTGTGTGCGTGTGTGTGTGTGTGTGTGTTATTTGTGTTACTATCACTACCTGTGTCCTTCGCCTGATAAGTAATCTTCATCTTCTTTATATATGACCAGAGAGGAAAGATTAAGCAGTAAAGAGAAGAAAAGAAAGGAAAGGAAAGAAAAGAAAAGATGAGTGAACTGAATTATGCTGAGGGGCGGGGTGGGGGGTTTCTGAAATGTTTTTCATTAACAGGGAAAGATGGACACACACACACACACGCACACACACACACACACACAGAGAGAGAGAGAGAGAGAGAGAGAGAGAGAGAGAGAGAGAGAGAGAGAGAGAGAGAGAGATTTTGGGGGGGGGGGGGGGGGGTAAGGGATGATGGATATGTGAGTTGAGGGTGGAAAAGGGGAAGGGGTTAGCGTAGATTTAGGCCAGGGGGGTGGTGGGAGGAGAGGATATGTTGGAGGGCAAGTTGCCACCTTCGTAGCTCTGAGGGATTGATGTTAGTTAGCAGTATCCACATGGCACGTTTGGTGTAACACATGCCCAGGTCCCTGGAGTTATGCTGGAGGGCATGTTCTGCCACAGGATATTGGGTGTCCCCCAGGCGAACAGTCCGTCTATGCCCATTCATCCGCTCAGCCAATTTGTTGGTAGTCATACCAACATAAAAGGCTGAACAGTGGACACATGTCAGCTGGTATGTGACATGTGTTGTCTCACATGTGGCCCTTCCTTGAATAGGGTAGGTTTTTCCTGTGGTGGGGCTGGAGTATGTAGTAGTGGGAGGATGCATTGGACAGGTTTTGCAGTGGGATCAGTTGCAGGGATAGGAACTATTAGGTAGGGAGGGTGGTTTTGGAATCTTGTAAGGTTGGACGAGAATGTTGCGGAGGTTGGGAGGACGGTGGAAGGCTACTCTGGGTGGTGTGGGAAGAACAGTTTGGAGTGATGATCTCATCTCAGGGCATGACTTGAGAAAGTCATAACCCTGTCAGAGGAATTTGTTGAGGCATTCCAGGCCAGGATGGTACTGAGTGACTAAGGGGGTGCTTCTGGGTGCTCTGGGGTTAGGAACATTGTTGTTGGAAGGAGAGGAATAGACGGCACGGGAGATCTGTTTGTGGATGAGGTCTGTATGGTAGTTGTGGGAGAGGAAAACATTGTATAGATTGTTGTTGTAGGTGGTGAGGGATTCGTTACTAGAGCAGATATGTTTCCCACAGATGCCCAGGCTGTAGGGAAGGGATTGTTTAATATGGAAGGGATGGCAGCTGTCAAAGTGGAGGTACTGTTGCATGTTTGTGGGTTTAATGTGGACTGAGGTGTAGATATGTAACTTCTCTGAACACCAGTGCATGTAATTGAGTTCTGTAGCCCCTGGAAATCAGAAGTATATTAAAACTACCAGTTCCATTGCAAATATGCAACGGAACTGATGTTGTACTGTGGTCATTAATATAGATTCATATCAACTTTTAATGTGCACATTTTCTTTAATTTTAACCTTTTTTTAAGAGGGTGAGGGGAGGCACGGAGTTTCTTTGCCTTATCTGTCAGCAAGTAATTTGTGATAGTTGTTTCTTGCAACTTGATTATATTGTTAAAATGTACCTCCCACAATATGGTTTGCTATAGATGAATAATTATAATTCATAGTAATAGATAAGATACCAGCAGAATACATTTGTTTCTTTAATTTGTGAAATACTGAAATATAATGACATCTAGTGATCTATTACAATATACATAATTAAGAATAAGGAGCAAAATAGCATCATTTACCAAATAGTATTTAATGGCTGTAAATCTTTGCAGCTGAAATGTTTAAGATGAAGATAATATTCTATGAAAGAACAGTTATTAAGTGCAAGGTTGCCTAGAACACAGGCCTAGAAGGTGAAATAAAGAATATATGGTATTATGAATGGAGGGGGGGGGGGGTGTCATGTAATATATGTTATTATGAAGGGGGGAGGAGGGTGTCATGTAGACTACATTCATTGTGAGAACCAAATGGTTCTTATGATCTGGCCATGTGGAGAGGTTGCAAAATGATAATGCCAAAGTTGTGGTTGAGGAAAAACACTTGAAATGTGCTCTATTAATAAATTTAGACTGCCAAGGTCATGTGATAAATAAATAACTTAATCCAGCTATGTATACCATGGAACTGGAAGCATGAGCCATTAATAAATATTTAAGAAAAGATAAAATTACATTCTAGACTCTAGTTGCAACCCTTGCTTTTAGGAGGAAGTGCAGTAACAATTTTTCTATCTGGGGATGTCATATTGGATGCCCGCAAACTTCATTTTCCCAATAGTTTCTTTTCACAAAAAGAGAAAATCACTGGGAAATATTTCCATAATGATGGTGAGAGTATCAGGTTGAGGCAGAGCCATGGTGGAGTGAGCAAGCACATTGAGGTGCTATGCTCCGATGCATGAGGCTGTTCCCCATCAGAGGTTCAAATCCTCCCTTGGGCATGTATGTTTGTGATGCAAATTGTGATTTATTTAATTCATTGAACGCTGTAACGTTGTCAAAAATATATAATTGAAAAGAATGTTGTCTTTCCTCCAGCAATTCCTGTTTGTGTTCTTGGAGCATTTCTGTGATACCCACACATTGGTCGAATCTACCAGTAACAAATCTACCTGCTCGCCTCTGAAATGTTTCCATTGTCTTCTTTTAAATTGATCTACTGCGGTTCCCAAACACTTGAGTAATACTCAAGACATGGTCATCAAGAAGGCAACTACTGATATTGTATTCGAACATTATGGGATTGTTTTTCCTACTCATGTGCATCACCTTTCATCTTTCTACATTTTGACATAGCTGCCATTCTTCACACCAACTAGAAAAATTCATCAAGTCGTCCTGTATGCTATTACAGTCAATTAATGATGACACACTCCCATACACCACAGCATCATCAGCAAATAGCTGTAAATTACAAGTTACTCTGTCCATCAGGTCATTTATATAGATAGAAAATAAAACGGTCCTATCACACTCACTTGGGGCACACCTGACGATACACTCGACTCTGGTGAACACTTGCCACCGAGAACAATGTACCAAGTTCTGTTACCTAGGAAGTATTCCAGTCAGTCACAAATCATTGAACCTATTCCATATGCTCATAATTTTGTTAGTCGTCTACAGTGAGGTACTGCATCTAATGCCTTTTTGAAATCAAGAAAAAAACAATCTGCCTGATCCCCTTCATCCATGGCTCGCACTTCGAAGTGCGGCAGCCGGAGGTGATGGTTTCATGACTGTGTTGTGTGCCTGCGAGATTGCGTGAATGTTCTCTTTTCTGAAGAAGGCCATGGCCAATAGCTGAAAGTGTTGTTCATGTGTGTCTTTTGTATGTGCCTGTCGCATCTCGTCGCCACGTCTTTGCAGTGAGTTGTTAACTGTCTTTATTACTATATTATTAATTCCAACCTGGATTTTTCGTTATTTGACATTATTTGGTGCATGATATAACTTGTGCATTTTTTTTTAATTGTGGTTTTAAGGCACACAACTTCTGAGGTCATTAGCGCCTGATACAATATGTAGCAGTGCAAAGTTCAGGTTGGAATATCAACAAAATATTATTAGGTGATCACTGGACCACAGACAGGCATGGAAAATAGACAGTAAAATTCACACAACTTAAATTTTTGGGCGTGAACTCCAGCACTGCAGTGGCCAGAGATGATGGTCATGTGTGCTTGAGTTATGTCTCAGTGATGGAGTGAATGTATCTGTTTCTTTTTTTTTTTTTTTAATGAAGAACATGGCCAAAAATTTAATTGTATGATTGTGAGTGTCTGTTTTACGTACATGTCTGTGGGTCAGTTGTCATCTTTCCAGTGAATTGTTATCTAATCTGTCGTTGATGAGTACTGAGCTGCAGACAGGCACGTAGAAAAAAGCTCTCTCTCTCTCTCTCTCTCTCTCTCTCTCTCTCTCTCTCTCTCTCTCTCTCTCTCGCAAACACACTAACTAACTAACTTTAACTAACTAACTATAGGTTTTGACCACAGCCTTAATTAGAAAAAGAGGAAGACACACATCCATGCAATCACAGAGGGCTAATTCATGCACATATGACAATGGTCTCTACCCACCATCTTTCAAATTAAGGATCTGCAGCCCAAGACAAAAAAAATATTTTGTGGGGGAAATTTAATTTTCTAACCTGCCATGGAAGAAATTTTGCCTTATGACTACAAGGTTGTAGTAATAGCTAACAAAACACCTGTTTGTCAGCATGAAAGGCATTACACTACACCTACAATTGATGAAGTGGCAATTGTTTTCCTTGGTGAAGAATTTTGAAATGATGGTGCCCCAAATCCCCATTTGTCCATTGAGATTTAGTTTTCCTGTGATTTCCCTATGCTGCAAAACATTTAAACATGAAAACTTAGAAAATCACTAACAGATAAGTAGATCAGTAAGAAACACCCTGCTGTGAATTGCCTTTCATATTGATTAATGATTTGTGATTGTTGCAACAAAACATTGTTCATATGAATGTTGCAACTTTTAATGCATTAAAAAGTTCATGCCTCCAATTAATTGATTCCTGTTGTTATTGTAGTGGATAGGTCCGTGGCATGAAATTGACATATTTTGTATATTTACCCTGTTACAGTGTTCTGATGATGTGCCAAAAGTGCAAAATGCATTAAAAGTAAAAAATATTATAATCACAACAGAGACTGCTTTTCAATTCAAATATGGATTCACTGTTGCTACATCAGGTCAATGAACGTTGGAGTAATGTATACAGTGTTTATATGTTAGAGAAAATTCAACCTTATGACTCCTCTAAATTTGACTGCATCAAATGAAATTGAATTTTGAATAGTTCTTTCACTTATGTGATGCAGTTTATATGATAGCAGTGTGAATAAAGAATAAAAATAAAATTAAGAAAAATGGTATGCTATGAGTCACATTTACTGCAATTTCACAGTATGTAAATGGATATACACAAGACACAATGACATGTTCCTGCATGTCTGCCCTTATTTTGCTGGTGTAATCACATGCAATCAAGGAATGAAGTACAAGAACTTCTACAATTGGATTATAATGATTTCTTTCTGTGACTTCAAACAAAATTTAAATCTATAATAGATTTTACTTTCCAATATCATGTATTTGGAGATGCTTCATTTGGATTTCCTTTTCACTAAGAGATTCTTTTTTACAGACCTGTATATGGCTTGACGATTGTCTTTGCAACGAGTTGCATCTAGGTGACTAACATATATCTATGGTTTTAAGGGACATGGCAGTCACTATAAATTTCAGCTACTAGACAACTATATCATATTTCCTTGAAACTGGTGGCAGTGGATATATAAATATAAAAGATAGCATACTTGACTTACTTTCACTCTGTTACATAAGACAGTTTCATGTTTTGGAAGTAATCCAGAAAGCGGGAAAACGTTTTCAAGTGCAAAGATTGAAATAAGACTCAACTATGGTGTAAATTCAAGAACAGCTCACTGAAATCTATTGGATGAACTTGATATATCAACTATTGTGTCTCAAAATATTTATTCCTTCCAAAAATTTATTGGAATTAATATGTCTCTTTTTCCAACCAATACTTCAGTGCATAGTAGCAATAGGCCTACTTGGAATGAAAACAATCAACATGCAGATATGAATGAATTTAACAAATTTGATGTTTTAGATTGTTGGCTACTGAATATATATACTATTGGCTCTTTCCCAGCTCTCTGAAGTTTTTTGTTGTTGTGTGAGTCAGATTATAAATAAATAATGACAGAAGTGTGTCTATACTGTATGCTTTGGCAAATCCTGCTGGTAAATATGAAATAAGCACATCCATGGATTATCAGTACGGTATGAGAAACAAGTATTAATCTTTTTACGTCCCCTATAGACACATTGGGTACATCATTTTATCCCCACTCCCATCTCATTGAGCCAAACCATCTACTTTCTATAGAAGAACAGACACAAAAAAGACTAGATTTTGACAGTGGTATTAATTAATATACAACTACTTTTCGAGATCTGTTGCTCCGAAAATTTGAACTATTGATAGTACTTCATGGGATCACTGTCAAAATATTTGAGAGAAATGGGCAGTCAGTAAGGAGCCAAGCAGACTAAATAAAAATTGCTGCAATATGGAAGAATCCAGGAAATACAGAGATTTGGTCACCCTAGTGGCAACCTATCATTATTATATTGTTGAATTCCAACCTGGAGTTTCTGTGTCATAATTGAAGCTGATATTCATTGGGCTGTACTACATTCACAATTATTCTTCTAAAGGTACAAAGCACATACTAGAGTCGATTATTGCTATTTGATGTAGTTAATCAAGTAGCAAGCAGTACAGAGTGCCCAAGATAATGTTATTGTAATTTTATTCAAATAACTTTTAATATTAACCATGTGCCATCTGGTGGCTATTGGGCCTACTTTACCTGTTACGGTGTTTTCTCTCTGTCACCACAGTTTGGCATGTGAATCTAGTTACCTTCACTAGACATCCACAATGGTGGTTTATGTTTTAGTTATGCATCTCACTAAGATGTATTTGAATTCCCATTTTTTAAACTTTGTAAGTATATGTGCATATAATGTGTTTGTTCTCCTTGTGACTATTGTGATTATGAACTATAAACATCCGAAATGTAATGTTCTTCTATTATTTATGCCACAGATCTGATTATGATGTTGTTGAAATGTGTAATGGTAAAATAAAGTATACTGTGACCAAGGCATTTCAAAAAATTTTATGCATGTATAGTCACTTTTCTGCAAAAAATGGAAGGCTTTATGAACCAAGTGATAAAGAACAATATTCTTATACAACTACTACCTTTTATATCCATTGAACATTTCAGAAAATAGTTGTTGGAAATTGGTTATGGGAAGCTGAATCCCAACAGTGAGTCACATTATAGAATACCTAATCTAATATTATGTTAACCACAGATGAATAAATTTTTCCTAAATCTCTTGCAGATTTACAGAAATAAAAAAAGATTCAGTGCATATCCTAAATGGACCGAGCGAGATGGTGCAGTGGTAACACACTGGACTTGCATTCGGGAAGACAGTGGTTAAAATCCACCTCTGGCCATCCAGATTTAGGTTTTACATGATTTTCCTAAATCACTCTAGGTAAATGCCGGGATGGTCCCTTTGAAAGGGCACGGCCAGTTTCCTTCCCTATACTAAACCAAATATTGGACTGTTAGTGCCATCTCTAATGATCATGCTGTCAACAAGATGTTAAACCATAAGATTCCTTCCTTCCATATCCTAAATTACTGGCCAAAACACTCGCATCAATGCCATCAATTTTAGCATTTAATACAAGGTACTGGGCAAAGTGATTCTGAATCAGCAAAGCAAAACTGTAGCGAATCAAATGTAAATTATCAGTTTTCCAACTGAATCCTTTAATTGACTGGATTTGCCATAAATGTCACAACAAAATTTAATATTCTTCCATCCACCAAATTTTGCAATAGTGTCAGGCTTGTAGTGAGGCAATTATGAAGAATATCATTGACAGGATAAGATATACTTCAGCAAAAATCCCAATGGTTCAGACAGATATGCTGTTTGAATTTCAAATTGTACTCATTTTGGTGTCACTGGCATTTGTAGTGATGGTAAAAAATACCACAGGGACAATTCCTAAAACTTTGTTGGCTAAGTTTGACAAATGTGGCCTGCTCACATTATCAGAAAAATCTTATGGTATCTAACTCTATGGACCACACGAAAAAATGGAAAATATTGTATACCAAAAGCTTTTCAGTAAACTGAATTTAACATTAATACTTTCTTTGAGTGGCAGTGCAACGCATGTCAGTTTCATAATTTTATCTTCCCCTTTGCACTTACATGGACAATAAAAAATTCTTGTTGAATAGTATCAGTTTATTAAAAGGAAACTTTTTTACAACTTTGCAGTAAGCAACAGAAAAAGTTGATAATATAAAACTGCTAAAAAAAGCTTCTTGGTTGGTTTTTCAATGGCAAAGATTTCTCAATAAACTTCTTCACATTAGTAGTGGAATTCAAGAAACTGATGCTTCAGATATATGTTTAGACTTAATTATGGTATATGATTGTCTGTATTATCACTTGTTTATTTTGTAGATATATTCCAGTTTCTTGTACTATGTTATATTTTTCCATATCTCCTTCCACCTGTATCAACATAACAATTTCATTTAATAGGAACATTGAGGTTCCTCAGATTCCACCTTGGAAATGTTTTTGTCAATAATTTATAGCTGTTTTTAATCCTTTTGTAATAGGACAGGGAATCACCAAACAAGCATGCCCATTCATCAGATGTCTACAGGATCAAAACTGCTGACAGTGTAAGAGAGGGTGAAAAAAGATTTGGAATCTTATATGATGATACCCCTCCACCCATACCACCACCTCCTCTGAACTACTTAAAGAATGTTACTGCTCACAGGGCATCAGGTTGGTGTTTCATTTCTTTTTTCAAATGTTAATGCAAATTACTTATAAGTTCACTATAGTATGGCAATAGTATTTTTAATTATCAACCATTTTCATATTCACATGAGTAGTGACAAGGCTATGCTATAATTTAATGTACATCATTTGCTTCTGTTACTTGAGTGTTATTTTTTATTTAAAAATTTATGATGAAATTTAATTAAATCATTTCATTGAGGAACTTCATTATCATCAAATGTTAATGACACATTTTACTTGTATCAGGCATCATCAGGTCGTAGACTGTATTCCTGGTATAGACATCAGTAGGAAACTAAATGAAACCACAGTGCAAAAGTATAAGTGGGTGGTTGGTCTATTAGATAAGAAACTTCAGACAAGAAAGTTACAAACATGATTAAGGTTTAATATCCACTTATGCTTTTGCACCATCTCCTTATTTAGTTTGTTATGAATGGTCCACACCAGGACTACAGTCTTTGATCTGTTGATACTTGATGCAGGTATGTGAATTTGTAGAGGTTGTAGCCCCAGACAAAGTTCACATTAATTGAACAACTGTACTTTATTGTGCACAGTTCAAGTTGCAAGTTACATAGCCAAACTAGGTAAAACCATGGTGGAGCCAATAAACAACTCGCCCAAAGACCTCAGAGAAAGATACTCAGTTTTTAAGGAGGTCGATAGGTGCTATTGCTGTCCCCCCGCCCCCCCCCCCCCCCTGCAGAATGGCATACACCAGTCTTGCTTGGAGGGAAGGTGGTGGGGTGACTACAGTGCCCACGTTGAAATCCTAGGAGTCTTCATGACAGTCAGCTCCACTGCATCCTCGGGCAGGGTCGAAGGATCATGGAGGCAGCATGTGATATGTGGCCGAAGGTGGTAAAGTCCTCTAAGGGGTTGAGCTTGATGTATCCACTGGTCAAGACAATGAATAGGAGGGTGATCAGTCAGATGAACTGATATGATGTAAACTGATCTGTTGGACAAGAGAACAGAGATGTCAGGGGTGAAGAAGGGCAGAACAAAGATGTCAAAATCAATAACCAGAGTCACAGGAAGAGGAATGTGAGAGAATCTTCAAAATGGACAGGCAGGTGACGCAGGAGACTCCTCGAGCAAAGGGGGTAAGGAAGGGGGTGGGTCACCAGAAGCAGAGCACTGTGAGGTGGGAGTGGGGATGTATGGGCCACCAGATGGAGAGGCTGAAGAAGTGGCAGGAGGGGGGGGGGAGAGAGAGGTGCTTCGTGCATCATAGGGGGAAGAGCCTCATCCTCCTCCTGAGGCAAAGAAGCAAGCTCAACATTAGCAGGTTTGCACAGTTCACAGAAACAGTTGAGGGTGTTCCTTTGAACAATATGGTAACGGTGTTTGGGGATCTTCTGATCACCCAATAGGGCTTAGTGGGGGTGGGACTATCATCTTAAAGAATAACGAACTCACACACGCCAAGCTCCCACAAAACTCTGACAGACTGACTGGTGGAAGGGGTCAACCAAGGTTGGAAGATCATTTGAGTGAGGGGTAGGGGAAGGGTTGACAGGTTCCCATCAGTAAAACCATGGGTTGCCTGTAGATGAATTCTGCCACAGCACCACAAAGTTCTTCCTTGTAGGTGGTGCAAAGGCCAAGGAGTACAAGGGGAAGGGCCTCTGTCCAGATGATGTCATGGCACCTTAGAGCTGTTTTAGGGTCCTGTGCCACCACTCTATGAGCCTGTTGCATTGGAGGTGGCGGGCAGTGGTGTGGATGCGCTTAATGCCTCAGAGGTCGCAAAGGTCTGAGAAGCGGGCCAATTCGAAGTGTCGGCCTTGGTCATTGGTAATGACTAAGGGACAACCGAAGCGAGCAATCCAGGATTGGAAAAAGGCCCTGACAACAGTATGTTCCATGATGTTTAAGGGGGGTGGCCTCAACCAAGCGAGTGGTGTGATCGATTGCAGAAAGAATGTGTCAGAAACCGTCAGTGGGCAGAAGAGGTTTGACTATATCAATGTGGACGTGTTGAAATCTGCCCTTAGCTGCGTGCCTCAGGAACCCAGGGGAGGGAAAGTGTGGGTTGTGATTTTATTTCAGTGTCTAAGAAGGAAGGTGCATGCCTATGCCTGGCAGTTGCATTTCATGTCCCACCAGACAAACCTCTGGTGGAGGCGCGGCTACCGGTACGTACCAATTCATGGAGCTTCTGAAGAATTTCACTTTGAAGTGGTGGACGAATGAAGGGACACAGTTCGCCTGTTGAATGATCACACCAAATCTCAGCAACAACACCAGGGAAGGAGATGTGGATGGTGTTGAGAGAGGAAGTGTGGTCCAAAACAAGTTGCATAAGGTCGTTGTCAGCTGATTGCAAGATAGCGAGGTTAGAAGGTCGATCAGCGAGGACACAGCATTAACCCATGACAGTTAAGTTGGCTACAATATTGTCTGCACATTTAATGTACTGGATATCAATTGTGAATTGAGAAATGAAGTCAAGGTAGTGGAAGCAGCGAGGTGGAGGGTTGGCCAGGGGGTTCTGAATGGCTTCTGCTAAAGGTTTGTGATCTGTGAAAATGTGAAAGGGTTGACCTTCGACATCAGAGCAAAAGTGTTTAATTGCCTCATAAATGGCCAGGTGCTCATCATCAAAGGCTGAATACTTTTGCTGAGCATTGTTCAGTTTCTTTGAGAAGAATTGGAGGTGAGAAATTTTGCCGTTGAGAGATTGGCTGAGAACCGCACCAATATCAGTGTCACTAGATCAGTACTAATGAAAATGTACGTATCAGGGTAGGGATGTGCAATAGTGACTGATCTTTACTGGCTGTGAATGTCTTAGTCATTTCAAAAGTCCAGGGCATGGGGCGGGTGCCGGAGGTTACGTTTACCTGCTACAGTGTCCGTGAGAGGAACCTGAATCTCAGCAGCACCAGGTAAGTGATGATGATGATAATAGTTAATTGTGCCCAGAGGATGTCTCAGTTCTTTAAAGTTTGGGGGTAGGGTGGATCTTTAATGGAGTTAACTTTCTCAGCTGGAGTGGAGATGCCATTTGCAGAGACAGTGTAACCTACAAAATGGACAGAAGTTTGATGAAGTAGGTCTTTGCTGTGATTTAGGGTGTTACAAAGAGCCTGCAGGTGCCATTTGTTTTCTTGGACAGAGGTACTGAATAGTAAGTTATCATCCAGATAAACAAAACAAAACTTAAGAAGAAAGAGAACTTCAGTGATAAAACTGAAAGCATGAAGCGGTAATGATATAACCTGATTGGAGTCGTGATGACAGTCTTTTCAGTGTCCTCTGGGGCCATCGGTATTCAGTTATATGCATGTTTACAGTTTACCATGGAAAAAAATTTTGTGCCTACCAGTGTGTGAGTAAAGGCTGCGACATTCAGGATGGGATACCTGTACAGGATGGTCTTGGCATTGAGTCTATGGTAGTAACCACACATACACCAAGAACCATCACCTTTCTTAACTAAGTGAATGGGAGAAAACCAGTTGCTCGAAGAAATTTGATGAGGCTCAGATTTGAGCAGTTCTGAGATCTGCACCTCTAATACCACAGATTTCTCTGACCAAAGATGGCGACGTCTGCTGGAGACGAGAGTGTCATCTGTCAGTCTTTGTTTATGAACTGTTCCATTAGTGATGACTGAGACACACTGCTAAGAAAGGGGAGCAGAGGGGACAGCGGTAAAGAGAGAGGTGGATTCTGGTAGCCTGTCAGGGGACACAGTGAAGAGAGAGTCCTGGAACACTGTTTTAACAGAGCTGGTGCTGAGAGTGAAGGTGACAGCTGGGCAATAGTGCAGGTGGCGTGCTCATCGGTGTTTGTGGCTGCTGGCAAGAAACAAAGTGGTGGCAAGATTGCTCTGGCTGCTATTGGTGATGCTGGAAGCGCCACTGGTGAATGTGTACAATATGGCTGCCGGGCCGCAGTGGCAGATGGGTCAGCAGGTGTTGCAGTTTCCACGGCGGCCACCAGTGTAGGTGGAGGAGCCACCTGTGTACAAGTACAAGACGGCTGCCAGGCCACAGTTATGGATGGATCGCGAAAAGACTTGGTTGCCACTAGCATGAGTGGGAGCGCCACCATTGCGGACTCAGAACGTGGCGGGGGAGTGGCAGGTGCAACAAGAGGGCCTCCGCACCCAAAACACTATGAGGCAAAGTAACAGCATTAGAGTTCGGAGTGATCTTAATAGCATTGTTCATTGCCGTGATGTGGTGGGAAGGTTTCCCAGAGGCTGTGGAAGTTACGGTTCTCAGATTGGCAGAATGTGCATGCTGTGAGGTGCATGAAGTAGGCCTGAGAGAGCAGGGTGCATGCACAGCCTGGACAACACACGAAGTAGGTATGGCAACTGAGTTATGTTTACACACTTCTGCATACAAGCAGGAAGGGGGAACCCAACTGTCAATATCACTGTCAACCTTGCATGCAGGGGCAATGTCACTGATTACACTGAGAGTACGGGTACTAACCCGTGTCCATCGAAGACACCTGGAGAGATGAAAGTGCTGCTTGGCGAATGACAGCTTTGTTTATGCAACAGTGAGGTGACGAACAGTGTCTTCTCTCACACCTAGGGCACAACACCTGTTCATGTTCATTAGACCACTTAGAAAACAGTAGTTTCACAACACCTACGAACAATGTTTATACCTGTGATAAATGAGTTGGTGTTTGACAAATCACCTGAAAAAATGTTTGTTTTTTTGGGTGATAGAAGATGGAGCAGTGCACAATATAGAGAGAGAGTTTGTAATGCTCTAAAAAATCCATGCCTACTATAAGTTCTGGAATATCAACCACTAAGAAGTCCCACTTTAGGACAGAAAGAGAAATTGAGTCTGTGCATGCTTGTTGAGGTGGAGACTCACTATACCCTCACAAGAATACTGCATGAAAGAAAGAAGCCCATCAGAAAACTGACACAACCAAAACCCAACCACTGCTACACCTGCTATGGCCTGTGCCACGGATTGAAGCACATGCATGCCCTAGATGATATGTGATGGGCATTGCTGTTCGGACTTGCACTTTTAGCTGGATAAGTACTTAATATGATGCAGGTGATGCACAGTTAGTGAATATTCACCATGGATGCTATCAAAGTGTCACTTCCACCTTCAGAAACAGCTACATCGTCTGTGAGGGACAAATGCACTATGGCTACAGTACCGAGCAAGGTGGTGCAGTGGTAACACACTGGAGTCATACTGGGGAGTATGGTGGTTCAAATCCACCTCCAACCATACAGATGTAGGTTTTCCGTGCTCTCCTGCCAAATGATAGAATGGTTCCTTTGAAAAGGCAAAAGACAGAGCGCGAGGCAGAAATCCAAGCACAGGCTCAGTCTCTAATGACCACGCTGTCAATGGGGCATAAAACCCTAAGCTTCCTTCCTTCTATCCTTATGCATACCGCAGATACTGTCGGGGTGCCCTCCTAAATGCACCACCTCCTCCCATGGGCTGAATGAGCAAGGTGACACAGTGTTAACACACTGGACTCTCATTAGGTTGATGCCAGTTCAAATACACCTCTGGCCATTCTTATTTAGGTTTTCTATGATTTCCCTAAATCACTGCAGGCAAATGCCAGGATAGTTCCTTTAAAAGCGCATGGCTAACTTCCATCCTCTATCTCTGACAAAAATTATCTGAGCATGTGCTCCTTCACTAATGGTCATGATGTTGATGGGATGTTAAGTCCAAGTCTTCCTTCATTTCTTCCCATGAGCTGGATACCATGCAGCCACTTTTTCAGAATGGGAAGGTGAGCACTGGCAATCTCAAAATAGGTCTGCCCGCCATCCAGAGCATTATCCAGTGTAGTTCTCTGGATGCTGACCAACAGCTGAGGCACACGATGACTCTCCCCGTATTAGTTCCTGCACCCTGTTTGGCATAATTCTTTCCCCGTCTGCCTGTACACCCCACTAGGTGAGAGACAGTTCACAGTCCATTCCTGTGAGGACAACTTCTCTTCCAACACTAATGAACAAATGGAGGCCTAAGGCATCTCCATGTCTTGCTGCTGCCCTCTGTCTTCTCCTGCTGATACTATGCTGCTTAGGATGGCATATTCACATTGCATTTGTCTATCCACAGCATTTATATTTGGCACAGGGCTAAACAAAAACACCTGATTCACTCACTATCAGTGCCATAACCAATGTGGTGTCCCAGCGACTTGCTGCCAGAAAGACCTTGCTCTGTTGAGCTCCAGTCGTGCTATGTGAAATGTTCTCTGCTGTATGGGCAGCTCTATCATACAATGTTCATTTGTTAACACTCCTAAGTTTGTGAGACTCTGGAATTTTGTTTTTACCATTGTAATTCGATGTATGTGCTGTTGACATTAGTGAACTCACTTTGAGGCAATTATGAAACCAGTTCTTATTTATAATCAAATGTAATAAGATTTCTAAGTGTAAATGAG